>CABFWB010002438.1:72703-95286 GCA_902151455.1 Timema bartmani
GCAAAAAAAATGTGTAAATATCTTAGCAATAAGCCAATGACGTACCTAGAGATAGAGTATTATTAGCCCGAGATAATCTCCCCTAGTCAGAGTTTACGCATATAAATAGCTTCTAGAGCATAATTGGTGACCTGGTGGTCTAGGGGTAAGGTGTCAGACTTCTGTGCTGGGGGTCCAAGGTTCAATCCTCGGTCCAGGCACAGATTTATCTGATTGCCAAACCCTTCCTTCACCTCTGGCAAGATGTGTATTAATAACAGCTTGTGAATGTGAGGAATACCAGGCCTTCACCGTGGTTCGGATTCCACGTTAAACTGTAGGTTCTCCATTTCATCTCACAATCACTCTACCATTACACATTAGCGCAAGTGTGTATAACCCGAATGGGTAGTAAGACGCGGTGCTAATAATAATAATAATAATAATAATAATAAAGCATAATTACTCGAGTTGGTAGACTCGTTTGTTTCCAAGCAGCATGTGAAGTAAGTTTGGATTTAAGAAATAGTTTTGATTGCAACGTGAGCTGGACAATCCACCTGATTCCCTCTCACCAAGAACTGATGGACGCTTGATCCATGTACTACTTCATTTTGGCTACGGATCCAGAGGTTCCGGGTTTGATTCCCGGCGCTTCCAGATTATCTGGGAAGCAGTGGGTTTGGAACGGGTTAGACTCAGCCTAATGTGGATAAATAAGGAGCTACTTGAATAAAGTAGTAGTGGCTCCGGTATAAAAGGCCGAGTTTAATGGCTGGAGGCGTCTTTGTGCTGACCATTTACACCCTCTAGCCGCAAGAGTTGGCACTACTTCACCAAGCAGTTTGGTAACTACTCGGTAGGTATAGCCTGAATGCGGGCTGACACCATGACGTTACTTTTATTACATTTTGAGTGGATGGTAATCATCGTTATGGATAAATAAAAAAAGAGAAAATATGGGAGTAGGGGGGAGGCCTCAAAATTTCCTAAGATAACATAAGGTTAAGGTGAAATAATAAATGTTCGAGAACCACTGTTCTAGAAGCAAATATCTTCAAATATTTCCTGGGGAATAATCCCTTGACGTTCTTGGACAACAGTTGTTGAGGGTCCTCGGCCCCCAAATATCCACTGCAACTTTTAGAGTACGGCATATCTACTAATTTTCTCAAAATACACCACTGGAAAATTTGTAATTCAAAAACAATCACGCATTAGTAGACTACACTTAATTTTAGGGCTAGAGTCAAAATAAAATAAAAATGCTGGAAGGATTAAGGTTTATGTGCCCCCGTTGTAAGTGATGGGAGGAAAAATGTGTCGGTGTCCCCCCGAAAGTGCCAAGATAGGTAGGTATCCCCTCTTGAAAGTGCCAGGAGAGAGAAGGTGTAGGTGTCACCCCTTGAAAGTGCTGAGAGTAAGATGATGCAGGTGTCCCCCTGAGAGTGCGGAGAGGAGGAAAGTGCAGATGTCCCCCTTAAAGTTACGGACAGAAGAGGGCTTAGATGTTCCCCGGATAATGCCTGGGGGAAGAAGGTGCAGGTAGTCCCCCTGAAAGTACCAAGGAAGACATAACAGTAGTCGCCCAGAGAGTGACGGATTGTTTCTGTTCTTGTTTAGGTGCAGCCCGGATGGAGAGCTGGGCTTCCCGCCGTTCAGCGGCCCTTGCGGGTCGAGCACCACCGCTGGCATGGCCTACCTCAAGAGCTCCCCTTACTCTGTGAACGGTATCGGCTTGGCCATGCCCACCATGGACAGTCTGCACTCCTCTATGGGCTACCCTCCAGGTCAGACACACACACTCTCTCTCACACACATGCACTCGGCATGTTCATATGAGTCGCAGAGATGGGCTCGTATTGAGGAGTAAACACTTGGGGTTTATCCTACGACCTGCACATCAGACCTAGACATCAAATTTCTCCAGTCGGAGATCAGGATTCAAATCTTAGCTAGGGTATACTAAGAATAGTGTTTCCTACAGGTTTCTCCTGTTTCCTATAATATTCGACCTTCCTCGTTTCTACCACATAAGTGTGATTAAGAGCCCCTTCAGACCTTAGCAGCACCTTTTTGTGGCCGCCACCATCGGCGAAACCAACTATTCAGACCGGGGGCAACACCACTTTTCTATGGCTGTGACCGTGTGTGGAACCCCCAATTTATCTCCAGCATTTGCGAAAGGAAGCACTTCTCAGAAGCTCTACTACTTGGCTCCGTCTGGGGGTGCCCTAAATGTGTACTGTAGGCCTATAGCCGGTACGAGTAGTAATACGCAAAGCAAAAAACAAAACAAAAAAAACCTACTAACATTTCGGAGTTTCCTGTAAATGTGGTCTCTGGAGCAAATTATCTCTCTTTTATGCTATGCACCTATAAAAACCATAACTTTACTCACTAAAGTGTCAGTCCCGTCTGGTCTGGGTTGTTGATGAGGATAGGTTGGGGTTTCGAATCCTTGCCGAATATAATGAGGGTAGTTAAAAAAAACAGTTTCTCACTCTCCCTTCACTCATGTTTGCCAGCCTGCTGAGACCAACGTCTCTGGGAACATGTGGGTAGGAGCAGTCATGGGTAAGGGGGGCACTTGACTAAACTAGGCGTGCAATAATCTATTGTCAGGAGTGCGCCCAAGAGCCGCTAATTGAGATAATTGCTACTAATCTCACTCTTAGTACAAGATGACTAATTGTATATTCACCTACCATCTACACACACACACACACACTCGTGGGGTACCGGGTTCGCGTCTCCTCATGGGATTACCCTTCCTACCATGCTCTTCAGCCCTTTAAGAGCCTGTCTCACTCCCAAGATAGAACTTAGATTATGCAGGACACAGAGCTAGAACCAGGCGTCTCATCATGGTGAGGTTTTCTGCATTCTATTTCATAAAACAGTGGAATTGATTCCAGTAAGACAGTTTTTACCATATTCAAAATTTAAAAACAAGCATTTGAAAATGATTATTGATCCAAATTTCACTGTTGCCAAGTGAATGTATAGAAAACCACACCTCGATGCTATTTTTGGTTCGAAAGTAATCTTGTAGCTGTCTAATTTCCCCGTTAGTCTGCTCTAGGATGAGCTCTTAACTAAATACCTTCACCCACCCTCCATTATTGACGCCCGCTCTATAATTTGTGTGTCTATAATCAGCAGCATCAAGGTGAAACAAATATAATCTTAAACAAATCGGGAAATTGCTGTTTTTTCTCTTTTTTTTTGTAACCATCCTTTATCTAATATCATTAACTTCCTATTACTAATGCTTAGGATAATTGGGGAGTATTAATTAAATGTAGACCTATAGTTTGTATTTATTTTCTCATTTTTTTTGTGTGTATGTACCTGACTGGGCTTTCCACATATGATTATACACGATTACACGAATTAGTAGTATCCAACTTTATTTTAATGTAACCCTCTTCGATAGTCAAATGGTCTGAGGCAGAGATGGCAAATCTATAGAACGCGTGTCATTGTGTGACACGTGAAAATGGTTTAGGTGGCATGTCAACACGAAAAAAAAACACTAAATGAAAGTTGTATATATATATAACATTTAAGTCCGTAAAATTTCGATAGCCATGCCATTCAATTCCATGTCTTAATGATCTTTGTGAAGTCAACGGTTAGAAATCGTCTTGTATCTCGTATTTAAGTGCATCTTTTGTGCTGTAGAATACAACGAGATATGACTTGCTTCGGTGGCCACATGGTTTAAGGTGTCAATCTCGCGTTAGATTAGACTACCGATGACAGGGAGATCGGAACTCAAATCTCAGTCTAGTGTACTGAGGTTTTTATTCCAAAATTGTTTTCAACTCTACCTCCACGCAAATACTGGTACACTTCCTTATCTCATCCCTAGCTCACTAGAGTAGTTAGTACATATGCGTATACCTTAACAGGTATTATAGACACGTTGCTAAATAAATCAAGCTATGAACCGAACAGAAATATCTTGGCTGGCAAAATACAACATGTTTCATACTAGTATAAGAAAGAACATGCAAATTTTTAGTTTTAAAATCAATTTATTATATTTTTCCACTGATGATGTCATTTTCTATGGGCGTTTTTTTTAGCACCACGTCTTACTACCCGTTTGGGCTTTACGCCTTTGTACTAATTACACTAATGTATTACGGATTAGAAACGTTTAATTTAGAGAAAGTGCACCCAAATTTGCGTAAAGGGAGAGTGGGAAACCATTTAATAAAAATCACCCTCAGTACACCTGATCTCCACATTATTGGCAGTCTAGTCTAGCACGAGGGTGACGTCTTAGACAATGCGGCCACCAAACCGGGTCGGATGGTCATATTAACAATTAAACGTGGATTCACACATTCGTCGAAAAACAAGACCAGAAACATGCTCACGTGACGAGCTATTAACCAATCACAAGATGCCATTGCGAGCCGCGTTGTCTATTCAGCACGACTTGAAATAATTTCAGCTTTCTCGCTTCTGCACGATAACATCTGCTTGTGAAACCCAATCCAATTTCAAAACTAGCCGATTCCTCTAGTGCACATGCGCTTGCAAAGTGAGATACAAGTAGACAACTATTATTAGCACCGCGTCTTACTACCCTTTCGGGTTATACGAACTTACGCTAATGTGTAATGGTAGGGTGATTGTGAGATGAAATGGAGGACCTACAGTTTAACGTGGAATCCGAACCACGGTAGAGGCCTGGCATTCCTCACATTCACAAGTTGTGATTAATACACGTCTTGTCAGAGGTGAAGGAAGGGTTTGGCGATCAGATAAATCTGTGCCGGGACCGAGGTTTGAACCCCGGACCCCCAGCACAGAAGTCTGACACCTTAACCCCTAGACCGCCAGATCACCAAGTAGACAACTATTGTGTTAATTTGTTTCAGTACACAACCCAATAATTTGTAAACACACAACATGACATTGACTTTAAAGATATGTTCATCTAATCGAAAATAAAATATTTTGATAGTCAGCTGTTTATAGATCACGCTGCAAAGCAATATGGCTCAACATACATTTCTTCTAGAGTGAGAATTTCTACACCCTTCAGACAGATTCTGCTCTCAAATTTTGCTGTAATTGTGAATCAAGATAGACTCAGTTTTGTAGTCAGAATTAGTACGCCTCAAGTGCGGCGCTATATTAAATGACCCCCCCTTGGTGGCGTAGTTGGTTAACGCGCTCGTTTCGTGTTGAGCTAGACTGTCGAGGACGGGGAGACCGAGGTTAGAATCTCAGTCGGGTGAACCGGGGAAGATTTTTCCTAAATGGTTTCCCACTCTCCCTCCACGCAAATGTGGGTTCACTTAATCTAAATTCAACCTTCCCAATTCCAAATCCATTAGCGTAATTAGTACTTAAGCGTATAGCCCAAATGGGTAGTAAGACGCGGTGCTAAATTAAAAAAAAATATTAAATGCAGGATGACATCTACCTAAACCAGAATGGAATGCGCCAGTTTCATTCGAGTTTAGGTAGATGTCGTCTTGTATTTATTATAGCGGCGCACTTGAGCTTTACTCAGTTTGACTTTGGGCCCTAAGACGCTATTTATAGAGAGTGTCGAACACTAGTAGACACATGAACACTAAATGTGTATCTCCCAGGATTTGAATCAATATCTCAGAGACGTTTGATCAGTGCCTTAAGTTCGTCTCGACATTATCTACCGTGACCGCTGGAGGTGGAAAGGAAAGTCTTACCCTAAAGGAGAAGTTTAGGTCAATACCCGCTTCCCTTCGACCCGTCATGTCATGGTGGTTTTGGAAGTTGCAACTTTGAAAAGGGTGTCAATAATTCAGTTAACCCTTAATGGACTCTAACAAGATTATAAGGTTGAAAGAGTCCATGACACACCCACCTTGAGGGGAATTAAGGACGAGGGAGGCAAGATCAGTCCATCTTGAACCAACTTTCACAAATAACAATATAAAATTTTAATATTTCATTAATTTGATAACTAACACTGAGGTGAGATTAAAGGGAACGTGGGTTTAGACCAGTATTTTTGCAGTTTTTATGTAACACTAACCAAGATTTTCGGCCAAAATAAATCTAATAATTATTACTTCAGCAAATACGTTTATTTTAATTCTGTACAGTACACTTAGTAATATCAACAGTTCTGAAATAGCTGTTAGCATAGTAACATTTGATGAGAAATTTCTTAATAGAAAGAAAAATTTTCTCATTATATTCCAGGATGCTCAAGACAAATATTCAAGACCTGTTGGTATAAAAATTTGTAGAAAATTATACTGAAAGTATCTACTGAAAGACTATTTTATTTATTTTAGATTAAAAAAAATTGCTTAAAAACTGCAAAAGTTACCAGCATTTCTTCTTAACACAAAATACATATTTCTGTTATTGGATCATCATAGGAAGAAAACCATCCGAGCTCAAAAAAAGTTACAAGATCTACAGTAGCCCCGTGGCTTCTCTGGTGCTGACTGACAGTTCACAGTTGACTTCTGACACTCAACATTTAGGTATATACCTACATTTTGACTGTCAGAAGTGACAACTGCTAAACACATGTTTTAGCAGATCATATGGTTCGGTGTAGGGATACATAATTTGGTCTGGTAACTTTTCAAAGCCATCAGAAGTCAGCTGTGAGCTGTCAGTCAGCACCAAAGAAGTCATGGGGCTACTGTACTTGTATGTGCCTATCTGTGAAGTGGTGCTGTAATGCATTGGTTCTCAACCTATTTTCGGTGACGTACGACCTCATTTGTCAATACTTATATCAAATACTATAAGATTTTAACAGTCGTACTAGTGTATTAAAAAAAACTAAATTATAAACTTAGGAAAAGTGTGATATTTTGATTAAATTGCTTCTTCAAGTATAATTACAGTCCAATTTTCATATAAAGGACCTTATCTGACGGCTACAAAGGTTACTAGATCTACTTTGAAACATTCATAACATCAGGTCATGTAATCTGCAGCTGCCAGCTGTGAGCCCATCAAAAAATACTTTATTTGTAACGAAAGACTAAATCTAGAGCCTTTTTTCATCAAACCTAGTCTCAAAAATCCACAAATATGCTTAAAAAGGCGTTTAAAATAAGCCTATGTCACATATTCACACTTTTTTTTCTATTAATAAAACTCAAACTATAAAGCTATTAAGGGAAAATAGCCCTTTCAGATTCTTTCGACTTTATTTTGGCGTGAATCGTTTTCTGAAATAGTGTATCATGGATTAAATATTACGTTAGAGCTGAAAGTATGTGCGGCCTGTTCTCGCTTACCGAGGTGGCCTCCTTAAGAGAGCACATAAGATTGTTCATTTTGGAGGATCTGTTGGAGGATCTCAAGTGAAGATGTATCAGACAGAATTTTAGGGGTTTGGTGCTCAATAGCGTCAGAAGCTACCAGATTCGAAAAAAAGAAATGATAAATAAAGATAATTGTGTTAGTTACCCGAATAAAGAAAAAAACAAACAAAATATATCATCTTTAACGTCATATTCAAAGGTGTTGGTAGGGCTTTCTCTACCCCACCCCACGACGGTTTTATAATGTTCTCAATCAGTACACCGACACCCCTCTAATCAAATTCCAGTGTGTGTGTGTGTGTGTGTTAGATAGAAGGAGCATCCCCTCTTCAAGGCAAACAAAGTCAGAGGGTGAATGCCACCTCTCGGTGTTAGGCCAAACCAACCAAACCCCTCCCCCCGTTCCCTGACGAAACCAGATCAATCCTCACCCATTAGCATGGCTAAGCACCCGAGGCGAGGCTTACTGTGTGTACATATAGACCGGGAGATGGAGCACGGGAGCATCTTTGTCAATAATTCACACAACTGCGTGCCCCCCACCCATCACACCCCACCTCCCTTCCAATGATGGCTTAATAGGCTCACCGACAGCTTGCAGGCCATTGTGCCCGCCGGCCGGCGGCTGTCATTAGGTGATTACGATGGGATTTCAGGTTCATCCATGTTATGGGTTTGAATAATTCGAACAAAAGTGAACACATCTTCCAAGTTATCACTTATTTATCGAACTCTGTTCACGGATGCAAAATTTACGGCCTGTAATGTTAGTAGACTATGCAATGAGGATTGTGGCATCGTAATTAGAGTGGTTGGATGCGATGATGTGCTATAATACGAATTTAAGAGTTTAACCATGCACGTGTGCCATTACAAATAGTGTAAATAATAATTTAGTAGTTCAAAATTTTCTCTAAAAAAAAATAACTGGGTTAGAATCCCGCACAAGAGGTTGCATGGTCTAACCGGCAGTGTTTCTCAAATTTTTCCCAGTAGCAGACCACTCGATAAGCGTTCTATGCACATGTGGACATCAATCACCTTAAGAGCGTGCATCACATGTCATTAAACTTTGTGATGCAGTCAACTAGAAATCGTAAATTTACACGAACACTATTGCACGTGGATCAATTCTGATCTAACATTAATAGAAATAGAGCGTTAAGAGGTGTTCCTAATACTGAACATTGTTGAAATATTAAATTATATTTTTAATAAAAAACCACAACAAACAACAACAAAGACTGTTTTTTTGACCATTTTAGAATAATTCTAGTGATATCCATTATTATTGTAGTAAGGCGAAATAAGTAAACTATTAATATAAGGAACACATTTAAATTGTCAAATGCAATTGAAATTTGATAGATATAAACATATTTTGGTCAATTAGTCGACATAAATAAGTTGATGGAGTGAAAAATGAATTTATTAAAATTAAGAGTAAAATTAATTATGTGTTATAAAGTCAATTAATAAATATTTGACAAACAAATATATACAAATTATGAAAAAAATTTTGGTAAGTTCTGCAGGTACAATGGTTCAATTTATTACGATTTCTATTCAAATTCAAAGGTAAGAGAACCTATGTTACTATCAAGTTAACATTTATTTAGACGAACGTTATAAAAGAAGTGTTTAAAAGTTTGACAAAGAACAAATTGTAGGTTAATGGCTAGAAAGTTTTACCAAAAGACAATAAGATAACATTTCTAAAATTTTAAAATTAAAATGTATCAAAAATTACAAGGTATTGGTATATTGAATGACAAGATAACGTTGACTAGGTAGAAAATCTTAAACTAGAGACATATAAATTAATAAGAAATACATTAACAATCTTATTTAGTCAAAGTTAAATGTGATAAAATCTACAATTGCATGTGTTATATCTTGAGTAAATGATATTAAAGTTATAGTTGAATGAAATTAAGACATTATGTAAATTTGATGAATTGAATTACAAAATGTTAAGACTTTTATAGTTACACCTGGAATGAATATCAATTTAAATTCATTTTCAATAAGTATAAAAAATATAGAGTCAAAGGTTGAAAATAGTTTTAAAATTGTAACATTTTAAGATTTTTCAATAAAAATGTCGTTCCTTATCTGGTTTATTTTCCACTCCTTCAAATTATTTATCTTAACTGATTTATCAAAATATGTTTGTATCTATCAAATTTCAATCGCATCTGATAATTTAAATGTGTTCCCTATATTAATAGTTTAAATTTTAGAATAGTTTCACAGCGAAGCATTGTGCACAGATCTTAATTTGATCATAATAGAGACATAATTTAGTTACTAACAAGAAACTTTATCGCTTTGTTCCCCATCGTCACCGCGGAAAATTTGGAATAATCATTCAAATACGAATGCACTGCACACATTTCTAGCCTATCTTTATATTTTATTTTCTCTTTAACTTACATACCGTCCATACCTCACGCGAGACATGAACTGAGATGGGCTTGCCATGATGAGCGTTCTTAATATACTACCTACCTGTCACTTGTCGTAGCAGTAAATTTTCTAATGAATGTATTTATCAAGCAGGAAATACATCATATTTATATAAGCTAAATTGTTTTACAATCCAATTTTCATAGGAAGAGCCATATGTTACAGCACTCAAATTACTTTCAACTCAGCTCATATGACATGTCACTTATGAATGTCGGCTCTTACTATAAAAATTGGACTGTTCTTGGGGAACAAAGTATAGTTGACTTAGTGGAGTTATTCTGAAAATTGAAAAATGACACCTGGACACTATCCAGGATTCGTCCCGTGCCCAGGGTCATTATTCACTCATATTTTAAGGCATAGTCTGTGATGGACTTAGCGGAAATCGTCGGCTACAAATATGTGATTATATTAATATCACGAGCCATCGGATAACGCAGCCATCTGCGACTCGGTAGTTGGCCTTTTTGCTGCCATTTGTACAATTATTAAATTGTACGAGATTGCATATATTAAGAATTAATAGCCAGAGCTATTATTTATGTTTATTAGTGGGAATTATTCCATCTAAATATCATATTCTGAAAATTGAAAAATGACGATTTCTGCTAAGTCCATCATAGACTCTGCCTTAAAATATAAGTGAAGAATGACCCTGGGCACGGGACGAATCCTGGATAGCTCAGTGGTTAGAGCATTGGTGTACTAAGCCAGAGGTCCCGGTTTTGATTCCCGTGTCCAGGTGTCATTTGTCAATATTGTACTTTTTTGATCTGAAAAAATGTTGACCCCAAGAGTATGATGAATATTTTAGTTGTATGTACCCCATAGCCCAAAAACCATTATGTTTGTCCTCGGGGTGTTGTTTTGATTTTGATTGAAGCTCTCAAATAAAGAATAGTTAATATTGGATAGTTTTTAAAATTTACATAACGATATCTGGGGAAGTCTTTACTTGATTATCATTTGAGGTTAGATTATTGATTACCTATTAATAGAATATTTGAGAAAGCAAATACGATTGTGTCATAACTATCATGATGGGCGGACCCCTTGGCACACCGTCACGGACCACAGTTTGAGAACTAGACTTTAACTTGTCACACTCATGTTGGACTGGATTTCCGGTGATGGCTAGATTAGGGTTTGAGCTCTGATAGTGTGAACTGGGGACATACAGTGCATTACTAAATTGTTTACCACTCTTCCACCACTGTAAAATTCTACCTGCCTCATCCTATCCCAATCCCATTAGCATGATTAATTTAACTTATGCGTGGGTATAACCTGAACGGGTAATAACATGCTGCGGGATTAAAATCTATGATAGAAACTGTAAACTCATGAAATAGACCTACAAATGTTAACATGATTATATTCGTAAGTTGAAAAATGACACCTGGACACGGGGATTGAACCCGAGATCTATGATATAACACGTCATTGAGCTATCCAGGATTCATCCCGTGCTCCAAGGTCATTCTTCTGTCATAATTACTGTCCGTCAAGTAAAATCAATATGAGTAGACCGATAAATCGGAGTGATTTTGTGATGCGCTGTAGATCTAACCTGGCAATGCCACTTTTGCCCTTTATTTTCGTTTGTGTTTGATGTTCTTTTTAAGTTTCTCTAGAAAACCAAAGTAAAACACTGACATTTTGACTTTTAGGTAACCCAAGGAAACAGAGGCGAGAGCGTACGACGTTCACTAGGGCGCAACTGGACATCCTTGAGTCGCTGTTTGGCAAGACTCGCTACCCGGACATCTTTATGAGGGAGGAGGTGGCTCTTAAGATCAATCTTCCAGAGTCCAGGGTTCAGGTACAAACTACATTACTCTGGATGGTAATATAATTATACAGCCCCTAGATTGTCATCTTCATGAGGTGGTCCTCAAGATCAACCTTACAGAGTCCAGGGTTCAGGTACAAACTACATTACTAATGGATGGTAATATAATTATACAGCCCCTAGATTGTCATCTTCATGAGGTGGTCCTCAAGATCAACCTTACAGAGTACATTACTAAATAATTAATATCTTTAAGAGCTAGTTAACAGAATAAGCTTTACAAAATTTACGGATAACATACAAGCTTAGCTTTGTCGTTACTTTAACTAAGTACCCCCCTTTCCCAGTTACTCTATAAACACATATATTATCTATTAAGAGTAAATAAACTTATGTATGAAAATAAACTGGTTAGTAATTGTTTATATTTATCTTAAATAATATGTATCATAGGGGTTTCTCATCAACGCAGCCACAAACATAAATATTTCTGAGAGGACAAAGGTAAACGTAATTATATATGTGAGCTTTGTCTCTGCTTCTCAGTTTTAATCACAAATTATAAATACGTATATTGGTTTTGAAACTTAATTGACCAAGATAAGAGTTTTCATTTATCTTATCAATATGATACACTTTGGTGAATTTGATTTTCTTCTTCTCCAATAATACGATGGTTAAAAGGAGTATTATTGGTCAAACGGAAAGGGTGATTTTGGACTCTGGCTGGTTAAGCCGAGCTGCGATCCTGATTGACTACATTTAGAGCTGAGATTTTATTAATATAATTTCCGATTGCAGGCGCCGTTACTAAAAACTCGCCCCTCGCGTCCTTCCTGCTTATAGCCGGAACATAATATGAAGTGATTTTTATAGCATAGCGTACAAACATATTTAGAGTAGCTAGTATTAATAAAAGGTTTCAGGTTAAAATTCGCATACTTTTTTAAAAGGAAGAATTGCAGGACTCAAAGTAGTCTGATATATGAATGCATTAAAATAGATTTAGATACTTTTTGAACTGTCCTATTTAATTATTCTATTTATGTGTATCTGAGAAAAATCATTCCTAGCTCAGTAGTTGAAAGATTAGCCAGTACTAATATACATTTGCCCAGGGGACGTCTGAATGTACTAATGATACATCCTTTCCGTGGAGGCTCTTTCCATGTCCCGATGAGATGTGGTGTTGGTGATAATGAATATGGAGGCGTAGAAGCAGTAGACACTCTTAACCAAAGTTAAACTTACCAGAACCTGGTGACCTCTGGGATGATTCCCCTTTTGAGGAAAATAATCATGGTACCAATCGGTAATCAAACCTGGGACTCCTGAGCCCGTATCTAGGTGCGCTGACCACTATTTCATGGTAACGGTCAATTGTCCTCTAATATTATTTAAATGGATATCCAGTTTTATCTTTATTTCCTCAAGTTGGAAGCTTGTGTGGTCTATTAAAGTTCTACTTCCCTCTCTCACGTTTGTACAATTATTATTGATTTTTCACCGCATAAGGGGAAATTGATATATCCTAAGAACACACAATTTTAGAAAAGTAGGTTGAATTTAAATAGGTCCCATTTCTCGGAAAGGGATATACAAAACAATGCACAAAGCAATGGAACGTTCACACGGACACTGTATCTATTTAGGAAAGAATCAAACCCCGAACATTTAGGTTTAGGGTCAACGACAATATTCGTGCTGACAGACTTAATAAGGAATGTAGTGGCACTTTCGCGTGTACTCTTGAGAATCACGGCACCCTAACGAGGGGAAGACAGTAATTCGTCATCTCCCTCCCCATGATCGAAATAGGGGTGTATGTGAAGGCACTCTTACGCGTGCTCTTGTGGGTCACGGCACCCTCACGGGGCAAGTACAGAAACTTATAAGCTCACCACACCCCTTCCGCTCGAACGAGATAGAGGTGACCATGACAGCACACTCTCGTGTTACTCTATGAGTCACGGCACCCGCACAGGGTGAGTACAGTAATGTATCAGCCCTTACCTAACCTTTCAAGCAAGATAGGGGTGAATGTGACGGCACACTCTCATGTTATCTTATGACTGAGTCACGGCACCCTCACAGGGCAAGTACAGTAATGTATCAGCCCTTACCCCTCCTTTCGAGCAAGATAGGGGTGAATATGACGGCACTCTCTCATGTTATCTTATGAGCCACGGCACCCTCACAGGGCAAGTACAGTAATGTATCAGCCCTTACCCCTCCTTTCGAGCAAGATAGGGGTGAATGTGACGGCACACTCTCATGTTATCTTANTATCATTCCTTACCCCTCCTTTCGAGCAAGATAGGGGTGAATGTGACGGCACTCTCTCATGTTATCTTAAGAGCCACGGCACCCTCACAGCGCGAGTACAGTAATGTATCATTCCTTACCCCTCCTTTCGAGCAAGATAGGGGTGAATGTGACGGCACTCTCTCATGTTATCTTAAGAGCCACGGCACCCTCACAGCGCGAGTACAGTAATGTATCATTCCTTACCCCTCCTTTCGAGCAAGATAGGGGTGAATGTGACGGCACTCTCTCATGTTATCTTAAGAGCCACGGCACCCTCACAGCGCGAGTACAGTAATGTATCATTCCTTACCCCTCCTTTCGAGCAAGATAGGGGTGAATGTGACGGCACTCTCTCATGTTATCTTAAGAGCCACGGCACCCTCACAGCGCGAGTACAGTAATGTATCATTCCTTACCCCTCCTTTCGAGCAAGATAGGGGTGAATGTGACGGCACTCTCTCATGTTATCTTAAGAGCCACGGCACCCTCACAGCGCGAGTACAGTAATGTATCATTCCTTACCCCTCCTTTCGAGCAAGATAGGGGTGAATGTGACGGCACTCTCTCATGTTATCTTAAGAGCCACGGCACCCTCACAGCGCGAGTACAGTAATGTATCATTCCTTACCCCTCCTTTCGAGCAAGATAGGGGTGAATGTGACGGCACTCTCTCATGTTATCTTAAGAGCCACGGCACCCTCACAGCGCGAGTACAGTAATGTATCATTCCTTACCCCTCCTTTCGAGCAAGATAGGGGTGAATGTGACGGCACTCTCTCATGTTATCTTAAGAGCCACGGCACCCTCACAGCGCGAGTACAGTAATGTATCATTCCTTACCCCTCCTTTCGAGCAAGATAGGGGTGAATGTGACGGCACTCTCTCATGTTATCTTAAGAGCCACGGCACCCTCACAGCGCGAGTACAGTAATGTATCATTCCTTACCCCTCCTTTCGAGCAAGATAGGGGTGAATGTGACGGCACTCTCTCATGTTATCTTAAGAGCCACGGCACCCTCACAGCGCGAGTACAGTAATGTATCATTCCTTACCCCTCCTTTCGAGCAAGATAGGGGTGAATGTGACGGCACTCTCTCATGTTATCTTAAGAGCCACGGCACCCTCACAGCGCGAGTACAGTAATGTATCATTCCTTACCCCTCCTTTCGAGCAAGATAGGGGTGAATGTGACGGCACTCTCTCATGTTATCTTAAGAGCCACGGCACCCTCACAGCGCGAGTACAGTAATGTATCATTCCTTACCCCTCCTTTCGAGCAAGATAGGGGTGAATGTGACGGCACTCTCTCATGTTATCTTAAGAGCCACGGCACCCTCACAGCGCGAGTACAGTAATGTATCATTCCTTACCCCTCCTTTCGAGCAAGATAGGGGTGAATGTGACGGCACTCTCTCATGTTATCTTAAGAGCCACGGCACCCTCACAGCGCGAGTACAGTAATGTATCATTCCTTACCCCTCCTTTCGAGCAAGATAGGGGTGAATGTGACGGCACTCTCTCATGTTATCTTAAGAGCCACGGCACCCTCACAGCGCGAGTACAGTAATGTATCATTCCTTACCCCTCCTTTCGAGCAAGATAGGGGTGAATGTGACGGCACTCTCTCATGTTATCTTAAGAGCCACGGCACCCTCACAGCGCGAGTACAGTAATGTATCATTCCTTACCCCTCCTTTCGAGCAAGATAGGGGTGAATGTGATGGCATAGCGCCGCGGGCTTTACTCCACTATCACCACCCCCTTACCGGCACTAATCCCCGACCATGACCACTCTTCTTATCCGAGTGCCGCGTGTGTGAGGAATGGGTGAGGTAAGGAGGGAGAGGGAGGAGTGATTGCATTGTTCCGTCTCGTTGGGTGCAGTAAGTGACCTCACATCCTTGTAATGGAGACATGTGGGATATATATCGCCAGGGGGAGCTGGCGAAATCACTTGAGATCACTTCCAATCAACTCCAGGGCGCGGCCAGATGCGCAAAACACGAGGAGAATATGTTGCTTTATTTTCTAGCCGACGATTTGGGGTATCGACTCCATTATTACATTGAAATATTTAAAGCTACAGTTTTCAGAGACAGGCATGATAAAATCACTGGTGGGAGTCTAAAAAGATAGTTGACATTTAGGCTAAATAGTACGTATCTACACTCTATACCGGTATTCATTTCCTCGCGAATCCTCGGAGAAAGAAGTGTTTTGATCATCAAGAAAATAGAACCCGATATTTTGGTGAATGTCAACATTTCATGATCCCTTGAACCAAAAAAAAAAATTGTTTTCGCGATTCTATCCCCGTGGGTTTATATTTCTGACAAGAACCGAAACCATTTTATCTATCAGGCTAAAACTTGGTATCAAGTTTTTTCATTATATTCCCCCCAAGGAATTTTTGGAATTATATATTTAACCCTAAAATCAAGGTTAGCTTACTAAAGGGCAAAAAGAGAAAAAAATTGATTTTCTTGAAATCCGCTCTAACGATTTGATTAAATTTCGTGTATAGCCACTGTTTGGAACTACAAACAAAATGGCTACTCTCATTTTCCCATTAAAATTACTTTAAGGGCTTAAGCGGAAATTTCCAATTTATTATGACCTACAACTATTTGATATACGAAATAACTTAATATTTTAAAGTTTTATTAATATTTATGACAAAAAACTTTTATTTGAAATATATTTTTATAAAAGCAATTATTTCTGATCCCTAACGAATGTGTATTTTAAAATAATTATAATATGAGAAATAGAAATTTGATTGTTATGCTCTTTGGTGGACAGAGATATTACTCTTTTCTCAATGATTTTGTAGCATTGTATTTTATTTGATTTATTTCTTTTTGGTAGAATTTGATGCTCTTTGATCAGTTATTTTTCTGCAGCATGGTATATTATTTCGATTCACACATCTTACGAGATTGAAGTAAATATCTTAATTTTTGGAGAAAGGATCAAGAAAACCTTTGCGGTGCCCCATACCATTTATTAATACTCGATTTATTGGACGCTATGATTAAATTGTGTCTATGGAATTTATAGATTTACATTATGAAAGTTATTGTACAGTAAATAAAATAATAGTGATCTAGCCTAAGCACATTTAGAGCCAAAAGTTAAAATAAAAATTAGGGAAGAGCCAGAAATACTCTTCGCTGGCTATGAAGATGTGCATTGTTGCCATACTCTACATTTGAACTTTTTAGCAACTGACACGATTAAAATATTTTTATTTAAATTGAAACAGATCTCTTCAGACTTGTTGTCAATTCCACTGAACACTAAGCCAACGGAATGGGCGATGTTCAGAATAACGTTTAGCTACGTTTGATATTCTTGCACTTAAAACAAATTAAATGTTAAATTAAATTGGAAAAACGGAATTGTTTTAATGTTTTTTTGTTTGTTTGTTAGATTATACATAGGGCTACCATATGTTTGGGATTGACCCGCACAGTTTTGGATTAGTTATTACGTTCGGGATTTGTGTCCACCAAAATTGAAAAAAAATTCCTTGATTTTTAAATGAGTGGTTATCAAAGTTGAAGAAGTATAAATTATTAATTAAAAAGCATAAAAAAGTACTAAACAATCGCACTAACTTATTCATAAGATGTATAATAGATTCTAAGAAAATTGTGAAAATCAGGTTTTCAATACACTACCCTTAAGTAAGTTTTACTCATAAAAACAAATACATCATAATAAACAACACAATAAATATTCTTGATTTATAAACTTCAAACAAAATTTTTCACATTTTTTTAGGAAATTTTAAATTTTCAAAATAAGTTATTTGTAAATTGCGCTAAAATTATTTGTAATTTGTAGAAATAAAAACGTATTTTTATTTATCATGAAAAATTACTTCTAGATACCCATTTTGAACTCAATCTTTTTGCTGAATTTCAAAAAATTTAATATTTTCCATAATTTGCTGTAAACTAAGATTAAATTAATTTATTTTAGAAAAATAAAGATACATGATTCACTCTCATGTAAAATAGTCCCCCGATACCAATTTTGAACAAAATTAGTATAGATATATTTTTTTAAATATTTAAAATTCACAAAAAAATTAATCTTAAGTTATCTACTTTAGATGCGTACAACCCGAACGGGTAGTAAGACGCGGTGCTAATAATAATAATAATAATAATCTACGTTAGACATTATTTTAGAAAAATCAATCTATTTAATTATTTACTATATAACTAAATGTTACAGAATTCCGCACGATCTTTCTCACTCTATTGTTTAGAAATGGAGATATTTACTCAAAATTCGTAAATAATATACGCTAGAAAACCCGAGAACAAATTGCGCTAGACATACGTAACACATTTTTTATTCATGGTTTTAAATTTCATAATTTTATTTTTAAAGAATTAACGTCTTCATTTGTATATCTGGACCAATAAAAAATATCGATATTGGGTCCTCGAGGGCCAACATTTTGTATTAAAATTTTGACTTCCAGTTAAAATTTTCGAAGATGCACATCTTATGGTTATCGGATTACTATTAAATTTCTCTTTTATAAATTTTGACCAATAAAATAGGTTATTATTGACTATTGAGTCTAAAATGAGAGAGATAGAATCGTTACAGCCGATTTTGAGAAAATGGAATTTTTCTCTTTTCATCCCCTAGCAAACTACTATTAATTTTAGGATAAGACAGACACACAGACAGACGGCGTTGCAAAAACCACTTTTTAGGGTTCGGGGGGTCATGAGACGTCGACATCCATCAACATCTCGGGCTAGATTTTTTTGACGGTCGTAATACTTTACCTTGAAGTGTTGGTAAGGTTAAAAGAAAAATATATCTGTATACAGCTTGAAAACTTTTGGTTTTATAAAAATATATTTCACGTAAAAGATGTTTATTATAAATAGATCCACATGAATGCAATGATAAATAATTTCAAATCTCAAAGACTTACGATAAAATTAAAAATTAGAATTTACGCATCAGACCGGAACCCTTAAAGTAAATTCAAGAAAAGTTGAGGGTACCCATTTGGTTTGTAATATTGACCAAAGCATAGAAATGAAATATAATCAAAATCGAATTAAGCCCATTTTGATAAAATCTATTTTTTCTATTTCCACCCTTAAGAAAACTACCCCTAACTTTAGGGTTGGATATCCTATTTCAAAAATTCCTCGTGGTAAACGTATGAAAACCCTATAGACCAAGTTTTAGCCCAATCGGTAAAATAGTTTAGGCTCTAGCCATCTGACAGACAGATGAACAGATAGACTGATGGCATTGCGAAAACCACTTTTTAGGGTTCGGGGGGTCATGGGACGTTGACATCCATCAAAATCTCGAGTTCAATTTTTTTGACGATCACAATAATTGCTCTACCTGTAAGGTAGCGAGAAAGTAAAAATATTGATATTTGGTTCCCCGTAGGTCAACACTTCGTATTAAAATGTCGACTTCCGGTTTAAAATTTCCAACATTTTATTAGAGGTTGCACATCTTATGGTTATTGCATTGCTATTAAATTTCTCATTTATAAATTTTGATCAATAAAATAGGTAAATATTGACTATTGAATCTAAAATGATAGAGATAGATCATTGTTGTACAAACATTTCTCCTAAGAGGTTGAAAGAAAGAGAACATACACTTTTTGAGAGACTTACTCAATTCCTACGCCATGGCATTAGATAATTATTGCATTAAAACTTAAGTAGTATCTCTTTACAACTAAAGCTCACAAAATTGTATTAATATATTTGACAGTATCTCATAAACGGTTGGTTTTATAAAAAATATATTTCATATAAAAGTTTTTTTATTTTTAATAGTACTACAATTTTGCAATGATAAGTTATTTAGTATCTCAAATAATTGCGGAGATACGGTATTTTTCCGCTTCTGTAAAGTACCCTAAAAGTCATTTTCATGGGAAAATGAAAATAGCCAGTTTATTTATAATCTTAATCAACGCCTAGATACGAATTTTAATCAAAATCGGTAGAGCCTATTTTGATAAAATAGATTTTTTTTCTCATTAGTTTTTATTAAACTACTCTTAAATTTGGGGTTAAAAAGACACACAGACAGATGGCAATGCAAATACCACTTTTTAGGGTTCGGGGGGTCATGAGACGTCGACATCCATCAACATTTCGGGTTAGATTTTTTTATTTTTACTGTCGCAATACTTTACCATTAGTGTTCGAAAAGTTAAAAAATATATATATTTGCGTATAGATTGAAAGTTATTGGTTTTATAAAATTTTGTTGCTAATAAAATATTTGTATTATAATTAGATCTACATATTTACAATGAAAAGTAATTTCATATCTCAAATAGTTTCGAAGATATGATAAAAAAATGAGAATTAACACTTCAGACCGGAGCCCTTAAGTCATTTTGCCGAAATATTGAGGGTAGCCAGAAAATCGACTTTTTCTCTTTTTGCCCTTCAGTAAATTACCCTTAATTTTAGGGTTGGATATCTAGTTCCAAAAATCCCTCGGAGCAACCCTATGAAAACCCTAGGTACCAAGTTTTAGCCCGATTGGTAAAATAGTTTAGGCTCTAGTCGGAGGTACAGATGGACAGACAGACAGACAGACAGACAGAAAGAAATTCAAAAACCACTTTTTCAAATTCGGGGGGTTATGAAACTTCGAAATTTATCAAAATCTTGAGTTGGATTTTTTTGACGATCACAATACTTTCTCTACCTGTAAGATAGCAAGAAAGTAAAAACTTAAGAGATACTCATTTTGAGCCAAATCGCTGAGGACATTTTTTTGAAACATTAAATTAAAAAAAAAGTATTTAGTAAACTACACTAAACCAATGTAGCTCCAAAAAAACAAGTAGCCTCTAAACTTTTATTTGTCATGTAAAATTCTCCCAGATATACAGTCCAAACAAACTTGCTAAAGCTTTTCTTTATTTTGAAAATCACTCATCAGTAAACTACCCCTTAGCGAATTCTTACACACACACACACACACACACACTATACGTTGTTATTTGGGAGTTAACCTCTCCCTAAATATCAATTTTAAACAAAAGCACTAAGGCCATTTTCCAAAAATTCGGAACTCAAAAACATCATTCACGAATAACACTACTCTTAATTTGAGGTCTAGAGGAAAAATAAAAAAATATTTATGAGGTATAACATCTAGTTACCAAGTTTGAGAAAAATTCATCAAACCGTTTCATATCTGTGGCCAGGGACGGACTGACAAAATGTAAAATCCAATTTTTTTTTGGGTTCGCACACACATAAAACGTAAAGATTCATCATAATCTTGAAGTCAAAAATGTTCATGATTAGATATATTAGAGATATTCTTGATATGAGAAAAAGTAAAAAGTTCCTTATGAAACACGATTCTCTGTCTATTAATTAAACTGAACCGTTTTGTTCGTCTATTATAATATCTCACTCAAAGGTAACACTTCTACTAATTCTTGTGCGTGATCAATTCCTCTTATTGTATGGTATGATATGGTCATCTTATGAGGATGTTGAGGTACATGAGCTTGTAGAGGAAGAGAATGAGATGGTATGGACATGTGATGAGGGTGGAAAAGGAGATGATACCAAGGACAATGATGGAGATGAAGTGTTTAGCAAAAATACCAATAAGGAGACCAAGAACGTTATGGGAAGAGCAGGTAAAATGCAATTGTGTGAATGAAAGGAGAAGAATGGAAGCAAATAAAAGAGGGAGAGAGTTTGAAGGAAAGAGGTATATGGAAGTAGTTTACTAAACTGACCAGGCCACAGACTTGAAACAGTTGATACTAATGATGACCGAGAAAACAAATAAAAAATGAAAAAAAAATTAAATAACATATTTTATGTTTAATAATTCCAGAGTTATTTGAAAGTATGAAAATAGAGTATTATATAACTAACGGGGAGCCAAACAAATAACACAAAAATGTGTTTTATGACAGAAAATTTAACATAAAGGTTAAAATATAATTTTAGGTTTTGCCTTAAATGACCCCTTAAGGTGGGGTAGAAGATGCGATAAAAAAGGCCAGTGATTTGTAGTTTTTACAGCAAAAATTTTTCTGTCAAAATAAATCAAATATTCCTCCAGTAGAAACATGATAGTTTAATTTTCTTCACACGGTGATACCAACAGTTCTTGAATATCTCTAATAAAAAAAATTAGCTTAGCGGCATTAAATGGAAAAAAACAACTTTTTAAATCAAGAGAAAAAGTTGCTATTAAATTTCAACACACTCTAGACAGATATTCAACAGATAAACAAGATAAAAACTCAACAACTTTTGAGGTCACTATGTGAGTAAAATTAAACTTTATATTTCTACTAGAGAATTATTTGATTTATTTTGACCAAAAATAATGTTTGGCTATACTAAAGTGCAAAAACATTAGTCTTTTCCTACGTTCCGTGTACTCCCTAAGAAATGTAGATAAACAACAGTAGCCTACTCTGAACATTCCATGTCAGTGGGGCAAAAGTCAGTTCTTTTCTCGTCACAAACCATCGGCCACTAAACGCCGTGGAGTCACACACTCAGAGAGCGCAATCAATGGTGTTCTTGAAAAGGGGGTCGGGTTCGAGAGGTATGGGGGAGGGATTGGGGAGTCGAGTACCCCCACTGCGGAACGTGCTCTCGCATTTAACAGCCTCTACGCGAACAAAAATGAATCGCACCTCTGCCGGCCCCCAAACCCCCCCC
>CABFWB010002438.1:97380-108996 GCA_902151455.1 Timema bartmani
CACTGGGAAAATTTCCTTAAATTTAATCCTCCACATAATGTTTTTTTCATTTAGATAATAATTTTAAGACTTCATTAGCTTTAAAGAATATCCCTTCCCCAACGATGAACACATGAACTAAATGTCAGGATTATCTAGTCAAGTTTGTCATTGACGGGGAGGTCAGGGCTCTTATCCAGGTAGAATGTAATTAAAGTGGGATTTTTTCCTGAATGACTTCGAAATATCTCTTTATACAAATACGTGTATATTTCCTCTAAATTTTACCTTACTCATTCCTTACCCCATCATTGTAAACATGGGGATATCTCAGATGGGTAGTAAAACGTAACAATAAGAACAAACACTTTATTTTTTTATTTTACTCCACGTCTTACTACCCGTACAGGCTATCCCCCATAGTTACACAAATGTGGTAAGGAATAAGTACGATAGAATTTAAAGAAGATATAGTCGCGAGAGTGCAAAACTATTTGATTAAGAGTTACCCTCAGTACACCAGACCTGGATTCGATACCCTACCTTCCCTTCAACAGCAAACCATAACAGACTATGATGACGCCCTATCCCACTCACCTCTAAGAAGGGAATGTGGGTGTTTTGCAGGTTAGCTCCCACATTTGCTATTTCCACTGTCTTTTCTAGAATATGTTCAGGCAAATGATGGTGAAGTTATTCTCCCTCTCCCAATTAAGTCGTCTACATCCAATATCATACTGGCGCCGAACCGATGGCCTCCTACTAATAACAAACACCTGGTGGCAGGTGAGGTACGAAATATTCGTAGCTCAATATTTTAACTGTCTCAAGTGCAAATAAGAACAACACACTTGCTGAAAAACTCCTTTAAAACATTTACCTTCAGTGAATTTGCATTTTTGCCATACGTTAGAATTGCCATTTTAGAAATGTTGTGGAATTTTGGTAGGAACAAACTTTTATAAAATACAAACCTATTTTTTTTTTGCAAACAACATTGATAACATTTTATTATCTTATTAGTTCGAATAAATTCATTCAATATGATTCAAATACTGCTGATTTCCGTAAATATATGTTGCTTTCTTCCATGTATTGTTAATGTTATTTTATAGGTACTGATAACAGCTACCAAAACTGACAGCCTCATATTACATGATTTGACGTATGAACACGTGAAAGAGGAACTAGTAGCTTTGCTAGCTGTCAGCTAAGGTCCTTCCTATGAAAATTGGACTGCACACGTCCATCTATTCAACCCCTGATTCAAGATGCAAAGTTTGAGACTTACTAGCTGTCACGCGGACAAAGGTGTCTCATATTGTCGTGTTTACCCATCGAGGGGAGATCAGGAGTTCAAATCTCAGTTGGGCTGTACTAAGGTGTTTTTCCTAAATAGTTTCCCCACCATCCCTTCACGCAAATGCGGGTACACTTCCTTTAAATTTAGCCTTCCTCGTCCCTTATCCCACTAGTGTAAATACCCGGATATTACGCATAAGTAATAACTGATAAGACGTGATGAACGGTTATAAGAGATTTAAAGTTAGCAAATTAACTAGGGGGAGCAGAATTAGGGAATAAGGGGGGTAGACATATTATATAACGTACCAAAATTTAAATAAAAACGTAATTTTTTAGAAAATATTATCTAGTTATCTCGTCGCATACAAAGGCAACGAGTAGTAGGCCTACTTTTTTTTATATATTCAAAACTACACCGAATCATGTTTAAAAAGACAAACACATTCAACCACACAAATAGGAAGAATTTAAAATATGTCGCAGATAGAGGGATACCTCAGTTCTAGAAAACCACAAAAGCCTCCCAATACCCAATCCTCTCCTCTACTATCCCCACATTCGGCCATTGTATCCTGTGTGTTTCACCGACACACACACACACACAAAATCAAAGTTTCCGATGATACAAATCTGGAAAACACGCCACTACACTTCCACTGGATCGATCGCCCGTCGGTTGGTCCGCTTCGCCGTGCACACAGGAAAGAAACAAACCCAAGCAGTGGTGCCAACGCAAGAGTTTTACTACTACATTGAAACAAAAAAAAAGGTAACTGTTTTGGATTCATACGGAGTCTTCTATAAACCACGTGACGCTGTTAAGGGGGGGAAGGGGTTAGAGGGGAGATCCAATGTTTCGACTTACTTAACACACATGGCACACCACTAATGGGACATCCAACAAGGCGTGCCGTGGCCTACTGGTGTGCTGTGACATCAACATAGATGTGTAATTACATCAATCAAACCAAAGTGTGTCATGACATAGAGATTGGTGACCCACTGGGGTAATGTTATTTTAATCTAGACATACCATGGCCTAATAGTGTGCCGTGAGATCACACTAGGTGTCGTGGTTTACTATATGGTATAACATTAAGCTAGGTGTGTCGTGACATCAATCTAGGTGTGCCGTGGCCTACTAGTGTGCCGTGACATCCCGCTAGTTGTCATGACTTACTATGTGGCATAACATTAAGCTAGGTGTGTCATGACATCAATCTAATTATCTAAGTGTGCCATGATATCAAGCTTGGTGTGCCACGGCCCACTTCTATAATGTGACATCAAGATAGACGTGCCGGTACTATTTATTTTACTTTATCAAGGGTACTTTTATCGATCTTCTGAAAAATTCATTCTAAATATCAAATAAAACAAAAACAATGACGCCGTAATTAATGATTTATAAACTATTACATAAGGGAAAAAACCAGCCATAGATATAGAATAAGTTCCTAATATTTTAATTAGTGTGTCGTGAGATTTTCCACTTTATCTTAGTGTGCCTTTGTGGGAGAAAACATTAAAAAAACTCATTCAACCAAACTATTGAAAGCCCAACCCATTTTGAATTAAAATATAT
Source organism: Timema bartmani (assembly GCA_902151455.1). Classification (NCBI taxonomy): domain Eukaryota; kingdom Metazoa; phylum Arthropoda; class Insecta; order Phasmatodea; family Timematidae; genus Timema; species Timema bartmani. Next base: position 100,250 of record CABFWB010002438.1, read on the forward strand.
TTTTCTTACCATGTTTTAAATCTGATGAAGTACAAAATATTAAGAACACTAGATAAACGTAGCTGAAACAGTTAAAAAAAAGATCAGTAATTTAATCAACAGAGTAAGAAGATTCTAAATAATAGCGCTTTTATTGAAGTGCCACATGAACCATATTCGTAATATCGAATACATAATACTTTAGCTCTTCCTTTAAAACTGATTATGTTTATTTATTCGAGATATTTAACGACCACTTTCTGAACCGACTGATTATATCAGCACACGAGAATTTCTATTAGCTAGAGTGAAAGGGCCTACCAATTTTGCCGGGAAACATATTTTCAATTACTTTCCAGAGTTATTTTACATGCCAAAATTGACGTAGGACCAACGCGCCAAGGCTTTACTTCCCCTCCGAAGGAAGTTGTTGAGCTATGGATTTTATAGTCCAAGAAAAATCCATCGACCCCAGCTGTGTTTGAACCCATGAACATCGGGTCCTGAAGTGAGCACTTTACCCCAAGACCACCGGGGTCGATAAAACAATTTATTTATTTATTTTTTATTTACTTATTGTGAAAACCGCGTAGTGACTTTTGATGTCTACAAGTTGGCTACATGTGGTCAAACCAAATCTAACTAAACTAAAAGGTTGGGAGGGGGTTTAAAGGGGAGTTGGAGGTGGTTAACGGTAAATGAATGATTGGATCGGCGGTTAAACACCAAACGTTAATCGGATATGATAGCAGGGTTTATCAGTCTTTTATTGCGTCAACAAACAATAAATTATAGAGAATTATCGGGGGTTTGACTATTTGTCATGGCGCTTGCAGGTGAATAACAATGAGGTCTGCCGCCCGGAATCACTCAGTCGCACCACCGGTTCTAGGACGCGGTTGAGGCGGATTTCGAGAGGAATATAAAAGACTGGAAAGAAGAGTGGGGGGGCAAATCGGGATTCGAACAGTGTATATTTGATACGGTTGACTTGGCAACTAGATACGTCAAGCCATTCACGAATAATGAAATTGATCTTTGCGTATCGAAAATGAAACCGCGGTTTGGACTGAAGTACTCACGTCTATTTTTACACGCGTTTTAGTGTAGCGGACTCTCTATCGGGAGGCCGAGGTTCGATTATAACTGATTGTACTGGAGGTAGCATATCTACATTGTGTTTTCCCGATCATCCTTCAAGGATAATGTTGGTTCGTTTTTCTTAAAAACTTCATCTTCTATGTTTTCATTAAGCTGTAAGACACCCACTAGGATACTTTAGAGCTAAGTTTTTTTTAAAAATATATTCCTTAAGACAATCATTTATTGGGGAAGGTGGTGCCAAAGCGGAAAAAAATTACCAAGCCTTTAATTTTACTTCTTGAAGTTGGAATATATTACATCGTCGGTTAGAGTTAGGCTCGCGTGCGTCCAACCCTACCATCTTTTGACAGCCATGTAGTATCTATTCTGAAAATTGAAAAATGACACCTGGACATGGGAATCGAACCCGGGACCTTTGGCTAGCTCTGGATAGCTCAGTGGTTAGAGCATTAGCGTACTAATCCAAAGGTCCTAGGTTCGATTCCCGCGTCCAGGTATCATTTTTCAATTTTCAGAATATGATATCTAGATTGAGTAAATCCTCACTAAAAGCATAAATAATAGCTTTGGCTATTTGATTCTTAATGTAGTATCTAGTCTTATCCTCCTGGGAAGATGTAGAAATGATATCTATCTAGTATCTACTCCTGTCTGATACCAGGCACAGTATTCGTGCGTCCAGTCCTACCAGCTGTTGATGGCCGTGCAACATATATTCAACTACCAGCAATGTGTAGAAATGTGGTCTATACTCCTGTCTGATAACAGGCACAGTATCCGTGCGTCCAGTCCTACCAGATGTTGATGGCCGTGCGGTATCTAGTCTCCTCCTGAGAAGCCATATAACTGTTCTTTATCCACCCCTGCTTGGTATCGACCCGGGCCCTCCCTTCTCCCCTTTAATAATCTCAACACTTCTAACTGGCCCTCACCCCATTCTTCCCCGCAAGGCATGGGTTCGTTTAAACTCCACTGCGTCAAGGTGCGTTTTCCAAGCCGCGGCAGTTACCTGCGACTGTGACTGGAGTCGCAGTCTTCACGCATGCGCAGTCTGGGTTTGGTCCGACACGAGGCGATGGCAGCTCGTGTCGTAGCACTGGTGGCGTGAACAGTGCTTGCGGCTAAAGTCGCAGTGACATTGCTAGAGTTGTAGCAACAATGCGTAGTTGTTAAAAATGTGTGTGTTAATCTATTTTTTAAATGTTTAAACAACCAAAACTAGAAGTGATTTTATATCAAACAACAGTTACTGCTTAGATTTTATGGTTAACGAATATATGCTTTAAGTGTGTGTGGACGCACATATTCGTTAACTTATTTTCCATGCAGATTTTTAAAATTCATATTAACTGCTTCTTTAAGCCTGGCATTAGCAATAACCATAATTTTACGCATTTGTCGAAAGTCAATTTTTCGAACCATCAATTTTACGAACAATATGTTTGTCAAAACAACATTTTTCGAAAATCAATTGCCCGAAAATCAATTTCCCGAAGTGAATTTACCGAAAATCAATTGTTTGACAGTCAAATAATTGAAAATGAATTTTTCGAACAATCAATTTTTTGAAGAATCAATTTTGCGAATTGTAAATTAATTTTTTTTTTGGAAAATCAATTTAGCGAGCTGCGAGTTTTCCGGAAGCTATTTTATCGAGGACTGGAAATAACCTACCCTTATCCTCACCCCCGTTTAGGGAGGATTACCCCTAACTTAACCTAACCTAACCTAGCCTAACCTAACCTAACCTAAGCTAGAATTTTATTATGCTTCGAACTTATCGTTAAAAAAATTAATTTTTTAAAACCTCCTTTTCGAATCCTTTATTTTGAAAAACAGGTTCGAGGTAGATTCATTTTCTAAAAAGAAGTTTTCGAAAAACTTCTCGTTTGAAGAATTTCTAGATCGAAAAATTGGTTTTCAAAAAACTGCATTTCGAAAAATTTATTTCCTAAAAAAAAATATTTCGAAAAATTGATTTTCGCTTAATTGATTTTCGAAAAAGATGTTTTCGAAAAAATATTAGCTCGAAAAATTAGTTTTCGAAAAATTAAACTTCGAATAGTTGAATTTCGAAGAACTGATTTTCGAAAAATTGCTATTCGGTAAACTCGCCGGCTACCTTTCTAACTGGCCCCGTGGTGTGGTCAGTGCACCTGGCAATGAGTTTAGGGGGTCCCCGGTTAGATTCTCGGCTGGTATTCCCGAAAGGGGAATTACCCCCAACGGTCACCAGGGTTTGGCTAATCATGTTTAATTTAGGGTTAAGTGTTTCCACTAGTTCCACACCCTAATAATCAATATCATCAACACCTAATCTCACCGGGACATGAAAAGAACCTCCACGGAATGGATGTACGATTAGTGCATTCGGCGTTCCCTGGGCATCGGTATATTAGTACTGACTAATCTTTCCACAAAATGGGCACCCAATGCTGTACACCAGACATGCAATATTATTATTACTATATTTCTGTAAGAGTTTCCTATTCCTACATTTGTTCAAATAGTTTTGAAAAAATAGTATACTTTTGACTTTATTTAATTGATGAGCTACTTAATATTAAACATAAATTTATTACTAGCCTATTGGTAAAATATGACGTTTTGACAGAAGCAACCTTAAAAAAGCACGTTTTAAAACTATTAGTAGATCATTTTAATTCTTAAAATCCCAATAAAATAACGTGTTAGAATGTTAACAAATTGGTGACCTCTACGGATATAACCCTCAGGGTGGAGACGTAAATGTTATAACTCTACTATTAATACAATTGGAATCAAATCTAGGCCTTTTAAATCGCAGTCAAATAAGTTACGCCAACCACTAGGATGAAAGTTAAATCAAGGGCGCTTTCTCTCTCTCTCTCTTTATATATATATATATATAGAGATAGAGATAGAGAGATAGCCAATGGGATAAAAGTTAAGCCCTTTATTTAACTTTTATCCTAGTGGCTATCTCTCTATTTCTATATGTGTGTGTGTGTGTGTGTGTGTCGTAAATCCAAGGTGGATCATTCCTTTTATTTCATAAATTTTCCATCACCAGTTAAAATTCAAATGATGAAGGTTTAGCTTGTCATTTTTTTAAAATTAATTTTTCCGACAAATGATATATGTTACACCCAATTAGTGAAACTGACTATTTCAAGAGTTAGTCAAAATTCTTCCCATTCCGTTAACTATCTTCTTCTCTTGATCACTTCAGGAACTGAAAATTATTGTCTTATCTGCTATAATGATTATGATTTCATTATGAAATAAATATTTACTCAGCTAATTGATGCAAAACCGTTCGGATATTTTGAATAACAACGCATCGAAATCGTCGATATGAGAACATACGGAAATGTCCATCCACTAATTTTTATAGTGAAAACTATCCGAATATAGCTTACTCTAGCCTTCCACGCATCAATAGATGAAACATTTTAATTAAGTTCAAATTTAATACTGCATTGAAGGTTAGGTTTTGCTATGTTGCGATAGTTTATGGTAGTAAAAATATTATCTATTTCATACTCACCATTTCATATTTTCACCAGTAGGCCTACAAGTTGACATCAACATACGAAACTCATTACATCAATATTTTTTGTTGCTAATATCAAACTTTACCCATTTCGGTGGCCGCATGGCTTAAGGCGTCATTCTCGCAATAGAATAGACTGCTGAGGACGAGGGGATCGTGATTCGATTCCGGTTGGGTGTGCTTAGCATGGTTTTTTCATATATGGTTTCCCACTCTCTTTAGCTCCACAAAAATGTGGGTACACTTCCTCTAAATTCAACATTACTCATCTCTAACCCACTAGCGTAATTATTATATAATCGTATAGCTGGGATGGGTAGTAAGACACGGTGCTCAAAAAATACTAAACGTTCAAACACTAGCGTAATATATCATTCTTCTAGCAACTAGCCAGTATATGAACTGGACAGATCAAAACGCTACCCAACTCATGAACTGGACAGCTCAAAGCGCTACCCAACTAACGAACTGGACAGCTCAAAGCACTACCCAACTCATGAACTGGACAGCTCAAAGCACTACCCAACTCATGAACTGGACAGCTCAAAGCACAACCCAACTCATGAACTGGACAGATCAAAGCACAACCCAACTCATGAACTGAACAGCTCAAAGCGCTACCCAACTCATGAACTGGACAGCTCAAAGCGCTACCCAACTCATGAACTGGACAGCTCAAAGCGATACCCAACTCATGAACTGGACAGCTCAAAGTGCTACCCAACTCATGAACTGGACAGCTCAAAGCGCTACCCAACTCATGAAACTGGACAGCTCAAAGCGCTGACCAACTCATGAATTGGACGAGCTATTTGTCCGGTTCATGAAATGATCAAGCGAAGAAGCCAATTCACGGATGAACAGAAAATTACCCAATTCATGAAATGCTCACTTTCACTTTTGGGGTGTAACATATGCAATTAATATCCGTACATAGTTCACAGCTGAAAAATATCTCATTTAGTTGGAGGATTTTAAACTAGTTTTTTAAACACAAGGCTTGGACTTTGATGACCTAAAAATTATTAAAAAAATTACCTAAAAATTCTAAAATATGACTTCATATAAACGTATACAAAAAAAGACCTAAGCATTTTAACAAAATCCCTTAATAAATGCACACGAATATACAAAACACAAACTTTAAAAATAGAAACTAAAAAAAATTGCATTGGAATACTTTCAACAATCAAACTCTTTCATTCTGCTAAATATATATTGAATTACAAATATCTGTTTCAGAAAAAAAACGTTATCCTTCCCAATGCAGCCCTGTCCAGCTTAATAGTAGTGTCCTACGGGAAATGTGTATTTACCAAGTAAAGAGGATACCAAGTTTATTGTCTATATTATCTTCTAATTTCGACAACAGTATGTTCAAAAAATTTATGTCTGAGTATTTGTTCATTTATAAATTAATTATCAATAATCTTTATAAAATATACTTATGCAACATAAATGCCTAAACCATACTATTCAAAAAAGCTTGTAAATGAATCGGATTTTCCAAAATTGCCCTAAAAAAGACTCAAACCAAGAAAATATGACCTAAAAATCCATAGTTGTAAAAAAATATTTAATAATGATTAATGACCTATAAAAAACTATTCCACAACCATTGGATCGTGAACAGAATTTGTATACACATGAGCATTGTCTGTAAAAAAAAGGCATGTCATGAAAATACGGGTGTTGATTATTACATGACCTAAAAACTGGGAACATTGATTTTTAACAGTATCACAACATTACACAGCCCATTCTACAGCCATGGATCATTTTTTTCCAATAAAAGTACTCCAGAAGTGGCATATTCAATAATTTTAAGCACAGCCTACAATCTAAACAAGGTCGTCTAGACTGGTCCGGGAACACTTTCTCACTTGTTCACGAGGACAGCTGTGAGAAAAGTTTATTTCATATCACCCACCTCGTTGTCCAATGAACCATTTAATCTTTCCCTTAAAGGAGAACTTAGAAAACAGCCAAAAATAAAATTATATTAAATTAATGTATTGTCTATTTGTTTGGTTGAGTTAGTTATGAAGTGCTTGACAAATTAACATTAGAATGCACTTCTTTTAAACATTTCACTGCTATGAAATTACTCTTTACTAAGATGACACTTATAAAAAAAAATTCATACTCATCCCACTCCCTTTACAATTCTTCTCCACCAACAACCCCCCCTCCAAACCCTCCATACTAGTTGATCCCTCAACTAGACCACACAAAAGTTTATCTAGTTGGCGCTCTCCAGAATTACTTGATAAAACACTTCAATATGTAACAAGCGAGGTAAAAACATACACGCGTGAAAAGTATTATAATAAAAAAAAAAGAATTTTCTAAAAACACTTTGACGCGTTTACCCATGTGACACTAAGCTGGATTTAAACGTTTCTTTAAGTAGTTTACGTGTGAACGAGTGTTACCAAATAATAAAAAAGAGAGCATCCTAACCTTAACGCCAAGCAGATGGTTATTATATTACCTCGTCTGGATGAGATCAGGTCACAACAAAAGATACTTGTAGAAAAAGCTTCTATAGTAGCCTATTATTATTTTTTTGAGTTTGAAGAAATAGTTAAGAAAACACTTCACGCGAAAGAAAACCAAAATTACGTCTTCAAATACCGAGAAAATAAATAGCATAAATACATTTTTGTTGTGTTCATTAAGAATAAGAAGATATCGTCTTGATATTTTTATGTCTATTTTATCATTATTATATTCACAACACTAGCTGCAAATACTTGGCATTGCACGGTGCACGGGTAGAAAACAAATCACTACTATATTAAACAACACATACTGATAATTAACTTCAACATACACAGTATGTGTGCATTGTGACATGAAAAAAAAATCGAGCACTAGACACACACGTTAAAGGTATGTTTTATGGGCCTCGGATTACGAAATAAGGTGTTGATTCGAATACTTTGCTTCTTTGAGAGACGTCTTCTAATGCCTTAACAATTTAAGCATTTTTCTACCTTTTTAATTTTTTTTAATTCATTATATTTTAAATATAGCATCTGTTGATCTAAGTACATAATCACCAAGAGTGATAGAGAAATTATACTTATTTTGTTTGATGTATCATATTTGTGTTGTTTGGGCTAATATTAAAATATGTCCGTAAAACAAATATTACAATCCTTTCAAGCCCAAATTAAGCGATATTGTAAAAAAAAAAGTGTTTTTAGACATTTATTTTAACATCTGTGTATAACTTAAACAATTTATGTTAATACACTTCATTTGAAATTTCTTTTTAATATGTTTTCATTTGCCTATATCAGGCAATGGTATTTATTAAAGATAAAAAATAATATAAAATCACATACACAAAAACGTAGCCATATATCTACATTGGGCTGTAAAGGGCTAGGCATTACATTCATATATATGAGCGTTAAAGCCCCAAAATAAAAATCAATAACGCACTAAAGAGAAAAGAATACTATGCTAGCTCGTAAAACTAAAATGTCAATATATGTATTCGATATATAAACCAACTTAAAATACTATAACAGTGTGACTAATAGGATACACATAGAGACCATTAGGGCCTACATGGAGTTTAGATATTTACTGAACTAGATATTTGACAGCGCGGAGAGCACGAATTCACAGAATAAATATCTCCATCATCACCAGCGTGTGTGTGCTTGAGTGTTTCTAGACTTGCCAGTACAGTCAGTATGTGTGTACTATATTTGGTTCTAGACATGCCAGTACAGCCTGTATATGTGTGTGCTATATGTGGTTCTAGACCTACCAGTGCAGGCAGTATGTGTGTGCTATATGTGATTCTAGACCTGTCAGTACAGGCAGTATGTATGTGCTATGTGTGGTTCTAGACCTGCCAGTACAGGCAGTATGTGTATGATATATGTGGTTCTAGACATGTCAGTACAGGCAGTATGTGTGTGTTGTATATGGTTCTAGACCTGCCAGTACAGGCAGTATGTGTGTGTGCTATGTATGGTTCTAGACCTGCCAGTACAGGCAGTATGTGTGTGCTATGTATGGTTCTAAACCTGCCAGTACAGGCAGTATGTGTGTGCTATGTGTGGTTCTAGACCTGCAAGTACAGGCAGTATGTGTGTGCTATATGTGG
>CABFWB010002439.1:0-33091 GCA_902151455.1 Timema bartmani
TTAGGATGGGGCATGATGGGAAGCAGTCAATTTATTACGTCACCACCATGCTTGCCACCCTACATGCAATACATTACAAGAGGATAAGAATGGAAGAAATTAAAGGAGGAAGAATGATGGAAGGACAGAGGAAGATGGAGGCATTTTACTAAACTGATTTGGCCACAGGCTGGAAACAGTTGATGATGATGATGATGATGATGATGATGATGATGATGATGAGTAACATACATTACATTCATGATATTATTGGATACTAAAAAAATTGTAATTTATCCATTTTAAAATATTTGTCACCACCACCCTCTGTTACCTACAACACGGGCCTTAGATCTGTCAGGATGTGCTATGGCCGAGGATAAGGGGGTGAGGGGGGGCACTATGGGGTATATTCACGTTGTTTCGTGAATGATGTTAAACTTGGGTTTTAAATAGCTTTATTAGTACTACTATGTCTATTAAAAGTGTGATATTGGTAGCAATATTATGATGAAAGAACTTAGAAGCTTGTGACAAAATGAGGTGTCGCTAGGAATTCCTGTCTGACTCCTAGGTGATCCCTACACAGTCCTCGAACCCTGGTACCCTGTTCTCAAGCGGCAGCCCTCAAGACAAGTAATAATGACTCGGCGTCCTGGCCCGCGTAGTTCTGAAACAGGCAGAGTGACCCCTAGACTTTGGTGTTGATTTGTCATCCATAATGGCTAAATCCCCTACATTTTATCCTGGCCCCTAGCCTAATTTCTGACTAAGGGATGCTGACAACACTTTTTTAGCCAGCTCCTCTAGTTTATTTGTTTATAGGATAATCAAAACAACCTGCAACACTCGTTTTGTCATTCACAACTCATAACATACAATATTACACAAACTCTCCTTCCAATTTAGGTTGTGCAGTTACATATTTGATAAATATTTTGTCTATAGAACACATGAGGGAAATTTATTTCCTGCATAATAACTATAATTTCTTTTCTTATCTTAATCTTTTGCTAATAATTATATATAGCCACTTTTAGAAGCTGATATAACTTTCTAAGTCAAAGTGTTGTAGGTATCTTGTTTTTAGTGTCTAATTTGAAAAATTAGCAATATTGAAGTGTATTTGTCTAATTCTAAGGCTGTAGACCATTAATAAAATCTTTATTATATTTTGTTGTAGATATGTAATAAGTGTTTTACCAATTATTAAATTATTTGAAACTGTGCGCAACCAGTTTAGGATATCAAGATTAAACATAATTACTTAACTTTACTGTGCTTCAAAAAATACACATTTATTTTATAAATTGTTTATTAAAAAGTTACCATATATGAATATTAGGTACCATACTGAAATGAAAGTGAAATCTAAAAAAAAGTGACATTGCTAATAATAGAATAAATAAACAGAACAAACAGAATAAACAGAGATACCAGAAACCTATCTTGATTGCTATTGATCAATATTTTTTTCAGCTTAAAACACAACAACAATATAATAAATCATGGCTTATATCAATTAAAAAAAAGTCCATATGCAAACTACGGAGAATCTTTAACTATAGTTATTTTGATATTTTAAAAACTGATCTAATAAAGCATACACCTGTGGTCCAAAAATGGTGATCCAAAGGAAAACAAAAATTTATCTGTTAGGTGACTTTGATATGTTTTTGGTAAAAAAAGTTGATTAGTTTAAAAGTTTCAAGTGCCACAGATAGACAGACATACACATACATTCACACATAATATGTTCAAATAAATAACATTTTTAAATCTGAAAAAGCTAAAATAGTGAAATATTTAGAATAGCTATTATAACGTGCTAATTGGCTGCTAGCTCTTATACTCAAAATACTTATAGATGATTATCAAAATAAGCCCAAGAACTAACAAATTCTAATAATCCAAGAACTAATAAATTCTAATAATTCAAGAACTAATAAATTCTAATAATGTATGGCAGATATAAACTCACGGTGAAATTGTGTTGCTGGGAACGCCCAAACTTGAGGAAAGTACCCAAAGCCGACTATTCAACACTTCCTGGAGGAAGTTCAATTCACAAAAATCTTGTACGCTTGCCAGACTTGAGTATAATGAAGGGTCGCTTCCTTGTGTTGTCCTGTGTGGCCATCTCCTAGAGCTAGTTGTATTTCTGCTCAATTCTAGTAAATCACCATTTCCCCTCCCCTTGTAGATGTCCCTTCCCTAATACATCAGTTCATCTAGTATAAAACCGCCACCCCTCGCTTCACATTTTGTTATCTATTGTAACGATTTGTCCAAGGTCATCCTAGAAGTTTAACGAGGAACAGTGGACTAAGCCAGCGGTGATCACGATGTTTGAGGCGTCGGTCTCTCCTTATCGCCACAGATGAAGTAAAGTTTGTGACTGAGAACTTAATCTAGTAATCGTTGATAGGGTATTCGTGATATGTTTTACTATGTCCATAAGACATAGTTTTGTATGTCAGAGTTCTGACTAGTTGTTATTATGTCCATAAGACATAATTGCGTATGTCAGAGTTTCTGACTTGTTTTTCTATGTCCATAAGACATAGTTTTGAGTGTTAGGGTTTATACTCTATCTTTCTATGTCCATAAGACATAGTTTTGTATGTCAGAGTTCTGACTTGTTTTTCTATGTCCATAAGACAATGTTTTGAGTGTCGGAGTTTCTGACTTGTTTTTCTATGTCCATAAGACATAGTTTTGAATGTTAGGGTTTATGTTCTATCTTTCTATGTCCATAAGACATTGTTTTGAGTGTCAGGGTTTATGACTTGTTTTTCTATGTCCATAAGACATAGTTTTGAATGTCAGGGTTTATGCTCTGTTTTGCTATGTCCATAAGATGTAGTTTTGAATGTCAGAGTTTCTGATTTGTTTTTCTATGTACATAAGACATAGTCTTTAATATCTGGGCAATAACCAGACACCCTATACTGTATGGCCAGGTTCATGCTAGGCTAAATCTTTAGATTGAGACCGGCTATAGTATCTTTACAGCCTAGATTCCTGGTAGCTCAACATTAACTACTTGTAAACTTATTTTTTCTCTTCTAGGAACCTAACCTTTGTATCTCCTAGCTCAATATGGAGTTAACTCATGCTAGCTAGCTCATTTAACTACCAACGTTGTAACTCTTTAAACTAGGACTGTTTATAATTAAGTATTATTAACTATAATTCCTTTATATGCTTATTAGGTTAGTCTAGTAGCCAACAGGCAGGAGTGGTTTTATGTATTGTTGTTTAACCTTAAATTAATAATTGCTTCCAATTTAAACTGCCATTATGTTGAGGCAGACACACCTTCATGTTAGAATGTGTGTTTGTTCTACTTTAACGAGTTACACCCTTTCTAATATAAACACAACCATACTTGTCATGGTTGCTGGTCAAACCTAGGTGCTTCACACCTAACGCTCCCAACTGAGGCAACAATGTCTTAAGTAACAGATATAATTCCCATCAATAAACAATGAAACATTTTGTATATAATCTCATCAAACGATTTGTATTACTTTCTTCTACTTGTTTAAATTTAAATAAAATAATTTGTTAAACTTGTATATCTCTCTTATGTTTTATCCTTCCCATCCTTCATTAAATATATTTGTAACTGTATTCGTCACTTCTATCAGATAGGAGAAGCGGCGATACAAACTGTGCCACCCTGCTTTGGCTTTTCAATTTAAAGGTCCTCCTAAACCTTATTTATTGACTACATGACTCTTCCTTTCAATCTTAGCTTGTTATACTTTTTTTGCACCGTGTTTTACTACCCATTTGGGTTATATGCCTTACTATAGTGAATACGCCAAAGAAAAAAATAACCACAATACACTGTAAACAACCTTAACTCATGTAATATGAAAATTGAACCAATAAAACATTTGTAAAGTTATTTTTTAAATAATAAAATAGTGTACTTATTAATATACAAGCAACTTTCAGTTTACTAACACGTTTCATTTCATGATAATGTTCATTATACATTTTGCTTGTTAAGTGTATATTGCATTACTGATCTTCTAAAATATTTATCATATAAGTTAGTAACCATTTTAAAACATTAAAGCCATGTAATAAACATCAAATGCTTTATACACTATGTTTTATTATAATGTATGTATGTATGTATGTATGTGTTATGCTTTATCATATATGATACATCACATAAAATAAAATTATAAAATTATAAAACACAAGACAGTGTACTTTCTAATTTAGATTAAAAACATAAATAGTTACATATGTTGCTGTGCGATACAAAATATTGGTCAGGTACACTTTTTAATGTGTGTTTGCATTGCTGCTATTATACATTTCAAGTCTTTTGCAACTTGAATAGAAAGAGATGGGGAAGTTTCTCTTTCCCAGATGATATGTGAACCGATGGTTGACTGTCTTAAATAACCTCGGCAAAGCAAGTGATGAAACTATTAGTTCACACAAGGTCAGGGAAAGGGAAGCTTACCCATCCCTTTGTCTTACAGTTACAAAGTGTATTTCTTTAAATCTTACAATTATGTTATTTAGTAAATGTTTGGTATTTTGTTTTATAAGTAACTTTATCCATTAGTGACTTAAATAGAGGTTGTATGAATTGTGACATTCGCTAAAGCAAAGGTTTGTAAACCAAGAGTTACCTGTATTTATTTAATATTATGAATAAAGAGAGAGAACAAATCTTATAATTTATTGAACTTCATTTAGTTTTTGCTACATGAAAAAGTGAGTAAATAAACTATGCATATACACTTGCCAAACATAGACTTGTTTGGTTTGATTATCAAGTCCCCAAATATGTATTTGCCAAACATAATATTATAAAAATATTTGTATCACTTTATTTGTGAATCAATACATTACTATGAACCTTAGAAATTATTAAAACAACTTGCTATAACTAGCTGGAATGGTATTTCCTTATGTGCATGCTAAGATTTCCTCTTTGTTTTGCTCTGTAGGTACAGTAAGGACATTGTTCTCTTGGTTCTTTGCCACCACATTCCACTTGTCTGTGCCTATTTAGGGTGCTTTTCCACCGATACTGCTTTCCACACGTTGAGCAAAAAAACAATTGGTTGGTGCTGTGTTTTGGATGAAGTGTTGCAGAAATCAATGGAAACTTCTGCATTCTCCACCGCAGCCAACTTTGAGACAGTGAAAGATCAACAGCTAAAAAAAAGAAATAGACACGAATTAATAAAAAATACTTAAATATATATTCATCGAGGTTTTGAATAACTTTATAAATTAATAGGATGTATAGATATGTAGGATCTAATGAACTGAGTAGTTATATGTTTAATTGAGTATACAGCATGTATAAAAATCTAAAAAACTTAAAATAGAAGTGTGTGTGAATTAGTTTATATTTTCCCTACTATCCATCTTTATGTCCCCCCTTCATGCTCCCCCCCACCCCACCTTAAATGATCCTAGCTCATCCATCACAACCCACAAACACTTTAGGTTAAAAAAATAAACTAACAAAATGTAGTAGAATTAAACAAATTAAATTAATATAACACATTATGTTAACATATTTACTACTTTGGTGTATAAAAATAGCTTATTTGGTTAAAAACTTAATGAGTTAATTATCTAAGATTCCTAAAGCTTCACATTCAACACAGATAAGGTAGATGATGAAAAATATGTAATAAAAGTGGAAAGTAAGCTTGGAAAACACAGCCTTATACTTAGGCGAAATTAGGAATTAATAAAAGAATAATTCAGAGCTACAAATATTTTGGAAAAAATTTCATTTTATATTGAATAAATAAACTTTCAATTCAAATGGAAACTTTTAGTTTGGACACAAAATTAATAATCAATGCCTTATAATTAACTGAGTATTAATTTAAAAATATATTAATGTTGATTTATTGATTATAAAAAAATGCTTAAGACGCCACCTATGATAATAAATCAAAAGTTTAACTTTTTTTGTTTTTGTTGATTTGTAAAATCACCTCAGATTTAAGTTTATATATTAATAAGGAATATTTATGATGGTGCAAATCATAAAATATCAAATACTAATAAACCCTGTCATATCGTTTCTGAATTAAAAAATTTAGCAATTTTGCATAGAAGAAAAAGAGGACAACTAAGGTGAATTTGTTCCGTTTATTATTACAAAGTAAAATACTATCTATACACTGATTTTTTGTTGGAAGAACAGTATAGTAAATTCAAACATATATATTTGCGGCCAACATCGATAGCATTTCACTATATTATTTATTTTATTTTATAACTGCAGCAGATAGAATGACTTGATTTATAACTATATTAAAATTATTTTAGTAACTTTAGTAACTACCAGATACTCTTCTTCCTACCAAATCTGGCTATATAAATAAGTTAAATTTTCTCAAATTTTTCAGATACATTAAAAAAAACCCTTTGTTTGTTGCTTTATATAGATTACACTTTAGATTTATGTATGAGTTCGAATTAAAGCTGAGTTTTGATGTGATATGGATATTAAAAATACAACATATATAGAAAATCACAATCTATGCATTTAAATGGTCTGCATTTTAAAGAAATAATACATAATCAAGATGCTACTTTGCTAATTTTGAATAGCAAGTGAAATATGAATAAATTCTTTGTAGCCAACCAAGTATAATGCCAAAATCACGATAAACTTAGTTAACTTAACATAACTTGATTTCACGTTACTTAACATAGTGTTCATGTAACACAGCATAGTGTTCATTTAACATATGAGTTGTATAGAGAAGTACTGTGTGTTACATTAAGTCAATTGTACCAGATGTTGCTTCCAGCCCATCATGTTGCAAGCAATGTTCACAAGCATACTTAGTATTTCATGTTTATGGTGTACCTTCTTCAGTATAGTTTATTTGTTTGCAACTTTTGAACACCCAAAAACATTGTGGCCTTTTCTTACATTTTATTTTGTATTTCCATAAGTTTTATAGGACCGTCAACAAAATGAAGTCATTAGAACAGTTCTAGTAAGTTTAAATTGAAAGTTCACAGGCTATGTTTCTTTATGTCATGTAAACAGCACATAAAAGGATTGTTAAGTTGATCACGAATACAGCATAAATAGGTGAAATGTAATCGAAACGGTTGAGACAAATAATTTGTTGTAGTGTCATCTAACTAAATAACACATTGATATACAATGTAGAAGATGTGATAAAACTCAAGAGTTGGACTTGAAAGTTAATTGGAAAATCTTCCTTCTTTAGGTACTGTGGAGGATTATCCACCACTAAAGAAGATTGTGATTTTTGTCCAGCATCAGGTCCTGTGATTTGACAAAGCCACATAGACGACTGTAACAATGATGACATATAATTAATAGTTCTGACAACATCTCTTTTCTATTTATAATATCAAATACACACAATTTTACAACAACAATAGTTCATTGGTTAAAACTAATCGGCTCCAAATCTTGAATAAACACCATAGAGGTGTACTAATTTTTTTAACTACAAAAATTGCCACTGTACTTACAAGCCCTTAATGAAATTGATCCAAACAACATAAATAACCTTTCAAAAATATGCATAGTACACTTCTAAAAATCTTATTGTTAAGATAAAATACTGTCCCCAAAATAAATATATGTATTTAAGCACCTAATTTTGCTGACAAGTGTCAACATTGTAAAAGGTAAGGATAACTTTATTTTTAAGTATATAATATTGGGGGGTGGAGATGGTTACAAAACGATAAGTTATATACTTTCCACACATCACAAGACATTGTTAGGATAGTAAAATCTTGTAGATTAGGTGTGTAAGACATGCACCGCAAATTGAAGTATTTGTAGCCATGTTCAGGGTATTGACTGGTAAACTCAATGGGAAGCAATCATTGGAAAGACCTAAACATGTAATGAGGTGGACTGGATATATAGGGATGGATGCATATTTTTGTAAGTTCGAGTTCTTAATGCCATAGAGTGACTAAGTATGTAATACAAACAAGTTTATATTTTTTGGTGAAGTACTTAATACGATTGGTTATGAGTTAATCAATTGTGAATTAATGTTGGATTTTAAATTTCAAAATAAAAACAATAATTTCATGATGAGAGAAATTTTCTATGTTCAATGGCCCTGAAGACATTTTCTCCAAACAGCCAAGAACACTATCCACTTCTCTTTTGGGTCCATAATACCCCCCCACCATCTGACCAATCGAGTTCCTTATCAACTTAACCTAATCTTCAATAGTCGAGAATTTTGGCTGAGGCATAACTGAGATTATATTTGTCCGGAATTATATTAACATTTTAATATGTGACAGAAAATTAAACAACAACCTGTATAAATAAACGTTGCCTGAGCTCAACACATTAATTAAATAAATCTTTGGTATATAATTAAGAATATAACTTACAAGTGCCAATTGATGGAGAGAACAAATCATAAACAAATGTTCTAAGGTTTCAGGGATCTGAAAAACCACCAATTAAGAAGAAGGAACCTTTAGCATCATATAAAGATTATATTTGGTGTAGGCGTGCCCAAGCTGAAGGAAGATCAAAGTACAAATCATCTTATAGGAGTCCTTAACTTCGGGAAACTATGTCATGGCTAGTTTTGCTACATAAATATTGTGGAACCACTTTGGCTTATACTGACAAGTGGTCTCCCACCATACGCTCCACATATAATAAACTTTATGTTTTACATGCAGACTGAACTCACTATACGATATTGGAATCTCCTGTGCAACTGAAAGTATATTTACACTCGATGCTAAGTTATCAGATCTTTCATTACCGCTGATACCCACGTCACTCGGGATCCATTGGAATGCCAAGACATAGCTCCCATCTGGAAGAGAGAGGAATACCTCGAGTATTTGCATTATTAACGGGTATTATGATAACCCCCCCTAATAAGAAACTTCTTCCATTGCCAGAACATAGATACCGAATGATCCTTTTATAAGGTGTGAGACTAATTTTGGCCAAGGGAGTAGAAGGCAAATCAAAATATGGTTAAAAATAACTTAAATGGGCACTAGTAAACAAAACCACACAAAGGTTTTAAATATATACTTCTTGTTTATGCGGCCATTCAAACCGTCGCCGGTCCTGAACCTCACGCACAACCGCCTTCCACCCCTGCCTGTAACTTGTCCTTGCCACTTCCACACCTAATCTATTCAGGAGGTCCTTCCTTACATCATATATACAATAAAAAAATTAAATGTACCTAGTTAAGACCAGAGAAACAAAAGTTTTAATCGTAAAAGTTATTATAAAATTGTTCATTCATATTGGGATTATTTAATCATAATCTCAATTTGCCGTTAGGTTTGGTATAAGTTATGAGACACATTTAAGTGTAAAATGTTTTGTTCTGTCATCATCATGATCATACTTACGAAACTAAGCATTGTGGAAACATGACAAATTGACTTTAGGTTAAGACTAGGGAGAAGTGCCACACTGCCAATGCCAGAAGGTTCTGTGGATCTATTAAAACTTAATAACTGGGTGTTGTTCATTAGATGACAAAGCTTTGTATCGTTGTAATTTAATTCCCTTAAGCATGACCTTAATTTCGCAAATCTTAACTAACACGATTTTTAAAATTAATAATATTTTTATCTTAGTATTATGACATTCCCAATATTTTTAATAGATTACAAATTTTAAAATTTACCAACAATATCAAGACTTATTCACATTCTAAGGCTCAATAATTGTAACTTAACTGTTTATAAACTCTAGCCATTTTTAAGAATCAAATAGCCAAAGCTATTATTAATGCTTTTAGTGAGGATTACTCCATCTAGGTATCATATCCTGAAAATTGAAAAATGACACCTGGACACGAGAATCAAACCCGGGACCTTTGGCTTTGTATGCCAATGCTATAATCACTGAGCTATCCAGGAATCGCCCTGTGCCCAGGGTCATTCTTCCCTCATATTTTAAGGCAGAATCTATGATGGACGTGCGGAAATTGTCGGCTACAAATGTGTGATTTTGTATTAAGATCACAAGCTATCAGATAACGCAGCCACCTTAGACTCAGTAGAACATTGGCGTACTAAGCCAAAGGTCCCGGGTTTGATTCCCATGTCCAGATGTCATTTTTCAATTTTCAGAATATATCTAGCTATATTGTTGAACTTGGCATTGTGTTTTAAATTAATATTTTGCTGTGCTAATCAATTTATAAATGGGTGCCTTCTATTAATTTTTATTGTTAATGTTATCAGAGCACTATATTTGTTACAAATATTTTGATTAGATTTATTTTTACATACAGATGATCTGATTTCTATTAGAACATCTATAATGATGTTTTAAGGCACATAAAATTTGAATGTTTAATTTGGTGCAATTTCTAACATTTAAGGTTATTTAAGATTACTTTTTACTCAATTTATGATATTTAGTTTTATTAGAATGTCTATTGATTGTAAAATCATAGCTAATTTTGTTATTCCAAGTATCTGTTTGATATATTTAGAATTCAATAGTAAAATGCAATACAAGATAAAATGTAACATCACTTTAAAAATAGTTTATTTTATTGAAAAGAAATACGAAAGGGCAGTTTTAGAGAGGGGTTGCAGGGGGCACACCCCTAACCCCAAGAAATTTTTTTGGTTAATATTAACAATTGTAACTAAAAAATTAAACTGATTAAAACTATGTTAGTTGTACTGTCATGCAATATCTCACACTAGCCAGTTGATTCGCAAGTCAATCACTATAAATAATTGATTTAAATTTTTAATACATACTTTAATTAGCAAAAACTAACAAAACACATAATTAAACAATAAACTTGCATTCATTTTTTTTCAAACTTTCTAATAAATTAATTTAGAAATTACTCTCCAAGTTTGAAGGATTTTTTCGTCAGAATGTCCCAAGGAGGAACCTCTCCCGGCTTGGTCCCGTGAGAACAACCCTCCCCCCCTCTCACACTCCTCCTACCCCCTCTTATCAAGAAAATCATGGATCTGCCTCTACAATACAGCATATTATTTGATTTTAATATGGACATTATATTTTATATTTGTAAGAAAGACCATGTGTTAAGTGTATGAGCAAGTTTACATGGACATTAGCACTAACATGAACATTGTAAAATAAAAACTTGTGCTCATTATAATTTAACAGGGTGTCCACTATTTTCTTGCTACCAAATTATCTGTGTATTCCAAGTTTTCCAGGCAGCTCAGATTGAAGAAAAAAGTGATATTTCATTTTTTTAATTAAAGTGACTAGTGTGAAATTATGTAACTTATGTTTAAAACAGGATGATTTAAGATTGATGGGGAAATACATTGTCTATTGCTTTAAGGGGTAGTGAGACATGTTTGAATCAGCGTGATTGGTAATTCTTACATTCACTTTGTCATCTACCTTAAGACCTACTTATTTTTAACTTTCAGTTAAATGTCACAAACAAACAAAGTAATATCACAGAATTTTTACTAGATTTTACAAAATTATGCGTGTTTTCTTAGTTTTTTACAGACACAAAAAGTTCCCTGTTTTCCAAGTTTACCAAGTGTGTGGCAACACTGCTTAACCTGATTTTAATCTTTAATGAAAATAATAAAAAGCCATGTATAACTGATCCTAAATGTTTGTTTTTAAATAAGCATTATTATCTCTCTACTATCAACATACTCCTGTATATGATAAAAACAGGAGCTTACAGCTGCCATTAGCTTTGTTTTTTCTATGTTTTGAAAAGATAAGCCATGAAAATTGCAATAAAAAAAAGCGTTATGTATTATCTATGAAAACCAAATCTACTTATGGAGGTTTAAAGTTAACTAAAAACCTAATAAATAGATACAACCTACCTTAAAAATAAAGCCATTTTAACATGCCTTTAAGCACAGTGTCAGCTGTACATTGAGTGGATGGATATTTTCACGATCTTTGTTGTGATATAGTGTATTGTATTTACACATAATGTAGAGAAACACACACCACTAACCATATTATATATTATTTTATAATAATGGAAATTGATAAAAACAAAGAAAAAGGAAAAATAAATTATTAAGAGTAAATTTAATGAAGAAAGCCCACCTAGGGAAAGAGGAAAAATGTGGGAAGAATTCAATGCACAAAGGTGACATCATCTTTCTTTCTTATGTCTTCTTTAGTAGAAGTAGTCAAACACACATTTAAACACAAATAGAGTAATAATTCGGCACTGGTGCCTTTATCAAATATAATGAGAGAGAAAGATAAAGACAACAGTGCCGAAACATTACTCTATTTGTGTTAAAATGTGTGTGACTACTTCTACTATAGAAGATAGAAGAAAGGAAGAAGATGTCACATTTGTGAATTGGATCCTTCCCACATTTTTCCTCTTTCCTTAGGTGGGCTTTCTTCATTAAATTTACTCTTATTTGTTTATTTTTTATCAATTTCCATTATTATAAAATTATTTAGCCACTGGATCACCTCATTTTTAAACATATTTTATATTAGAGTGTGCAAAGATGCACTTAGCTTATGAATAGAGGAGTAATGCTGCTATTGAAAACTACAATACACTGTGTACAGCCCAAACGGGTAGTAAGACGAGGTGGTGATAATAATAATAATAATAATAATAATAATAATAATAATAATAATAATAATAATAATAATAATAATAATAATAATAAACTACAATACAATAAGCACCATTAACCTCTCCAGGGTGTACACTATCTTTAGTTGTCCACTTGTGAAGTGTGCTGCCATGTGTGTGACATCATCAGTCATCACTCATCAGTAATTTGAAGTGCATTTACAGACTTGAACTAATGCACTACAGAAATCAAGTCACCATCAGGTAGGGTTTCAGTAATTGATACTTTTTTAAAAATGGTGGTTAGAATGATGAAAAATCTATTATCTCTATTTTGTAATTTAGGTATATTTTAGATTACATTTAACTTCTAAACATGCAGGTCATATCAAAAAATGAGTTTAACACTGAGCTCTAAGGAATAACTTTTTTTTAATGACCTTTTAAAATTTTTACAAATCAAATACTTTCATAATTTGATGAGTTTGGTGTAATTTTTAAGTATATTTGGGCTCTCAAACATAAAAGTAATATTGGCAAATTAAAATTTTTCATTGGGCTTAAATTAATATAACTTTTTCAAAATAGCCAAAAAATTATGGTGGAAAAGTTACTAAAAGTGTATGTATTAACAAAATATGTAAAATAAAACAATGGTTACAAAATAATATACACTAAAAGATATATAATTGAGGTATTTTCATCACTAGGAATATATTGTGTTTATGAGTTTCATGCCCCTTAAAGTAATTCAATGTATCACAAGTTGTCCAAAGAGATTAAAGCGGTGCATTCATGACCCTAGATAAGACATTGACTGGAATAAATAGTATTTTATGTGAGTAAGTTAAATATCTACTTAGGGTTTATCCAGTTTATAATAATAATTCAATGGAGAAAAAATGTTGGTTGCTTCCCCTTATTCCAATTTTTCAAAATTTTAAATTCCAAATATTAAAAATTTGCTCAAAAACTAGATCCTATTGGTGTTATTGTTGATTAATATTCTTATATTGCTTTAAAGGGCTTGTGGAACACTTGTGTGAAAGGAATCCTTTAAATGTAAAAAAAAATAAAAAAAATTGTATCGTTAAGTGAACTACTGATACTATACTTAGCTTTACTTTTATGATTTACATCCATTACTGTTTCCAGGCCATGGTCTGGGTCAGTTTTTTATTCAAGTCATATATTTTTTTATACTTATCTATAGGAATTTAAAACATATAACATAATTTTCTTGTGGTAGTACAAATTTATTTGATTGTGTATGCAACCAAATTTTAACGTAAATCTTGTTTTAATGTTTTTATTCAATAAAGTTATATATGTACTAAGAGTTCGTAAAAATGCAATGATTTATTGTTTAGTAGAAAAATTACCAATAAAAAAGAGACACAGATGTATACAAAACCTCCAAGGCATCAGCCCACAATCAAGCTATATCAACCAAGCGGCCGCAGTCTGCTAGTAAATATTATGCCAATATCTGCAAACAGAGGGTGCCATGTGTAGAGATGTGAAAAAAGTATCGATACTTTACTAATATCGATATTTTCCTTTCAGTACAAGTTTTTTTTTCTCGATACTTTTACTGATATTAGTACTCACACTCTGGTATCAGTTCCGTATCGAAAGAAACAACTTTTTTGCTATCTTCACTAATGCTGGGATTAAATATTTACTATGGTTAAAGAAGGGTACAAAATAGATTGAAAAAATATATTACTAGTAATATTTCTCTGTTAAATAATTTTCCATCAGCTAAATTTTCATAGACATTTTGAAAGCTGGTATGGTAAATCCCTTTTATATCCATCATACAATAATATCTATCATACTTTCCAAGTTCCAACAAATAACATAGATGCGGTTGACCCAAGTATACTATAATATGGTTAAATCATTATAATTATCACTGTTTACATAAATATGAAAATACAATTATTATTATTATGCAAAAGTTGAAATTATTACTTGATAAAAAAATATTTTTTTTCAGATTAAAATTTTGATACCGATACTTACTGTTATCAATACTTTTCTTTCAATACTTTAAATGAGTACAGTAATGATACTTTTCTTTCGATACCACACCCCTAGTCATGTGGTCAGCACAACAAACCCTCCGGCGATTAATCTCAGTTTTCTAGACTATAGCTTCTACTTTTTCTTTCAAGTAGCTCCTCATTTGTCCTCACCATGCTGAGTTGACACCGTTCCAGACCAACTGCTCCACAGAAAAATCTGGAAGTGCTAGGGATCAAACCAGGGACTTCTGGATCTGTAGCCAGGAACTATGACCACTAGACCACAGAGGTGGTCACCACACATGTAACAGTACTTAAATAAACATCAAGTATAGCATTTAGTGATTAATACTAGCTGTATTCTTCTTGCATGTTAAGACTGTAATAGATAAATATTTTAACAATTTTTCCTCCCCATCAAGTAGTGATGAGTGTGAATAGAACTCTCCATTCTAATAAATATTGTTTTTGATTGACAAGTTTTAGTTATAATAGTGAAACAAAAAAAAACAATTTTTTTAAAATAATTTGAAAAATGATTGTACACTTCATTTACCTTGACAGAGTACACTACGGCCCTATCTTATAAGCTACAACATGAAAACGTTCAAGATAAGCTTCCTGTCTTTCAGGGTAAACAGAATATACATAATAAATTTTAATTTGTATCTTGAAGTAGTAGAGGGCGTACTTTGTACCCATTGTCATATATGCAGCAGAAACATGGACAATGAATGTAAGAGAGACTTGGAATGTGAAGGCCATGGGAATGAAGATTGTGAGGAGTATATTAGCTGTCACGAGGAGAAACAAGATTAGGAATAAAGTTATCTGGAAAAGAGTTGGGATACATGAGATAGTAGAGGAAGCAAGACTGAGATGGTATGGGCATGTAATGAGAATGGAAAAAAAGAGGAAGCCAAAGAAAATGTTGGTAATTAAGTATGTAGGAAAAGACTGCAAGGGGACCAAGGAAGAGAGGGGAGGGGCAGATAAAAGAAAGTGTTCAAGTGAGAGGAGAAGAATGGAAGAAATTAAAGGAGGAAGAGTGGTGGAAGGATAGAGGAAGCTGGAGGCATTTTAGTAAACTGATCCAGCCACAGGCTGAGAACAGTTGACGATGATGATGATTAATATATATTCATTATAGAAATGTCTATACTATATTAAAATATGACATTTCTCAGTTATCATAAAGATAATTAAACTTAGCACTGAAGCATTGTTTAATACTGTAGTTTTTATTATATAATAAAACCATTACAGTTCATACTGATTTAATACAAATTTATGTTGCATTGAAACAATTATAAATAATCAGATTTGTTATTATAAAACTATATTTAATATCTTTTTTTAAGACTAAAAAAGTAGTCTACCCTCAAAGAATAACACATTTTTTATTGAATTAAATTAGCTTAAAATCCAAAATTTATTAATGTGAACCACTAGAACAAATAAGTGCATAAATTAACCAAATTTAACTAAAGTTTAAGTATTACCACTTAACACTATTAATTTAACAAATATGAACTAATTTGAGTGAATTCTCTTGATATGTTTTTTCAAGTTACTTTTCTGCGTACCTTTATAGTCACAGAACGGGCACTGAAATTGTGGTTCTTTACCACATTCTAATTTCTGGTGGCTAATCAAGTTTCCCCGCCACCGATACACTTTACCACATTGGATACAATTGTAAACACCAGGGCTACTTGAGCCCCCTTGCCTAAAGGGTTTCTTTAACCTAGCACCTGGTCTCATCTTAGACTGTAGTAATTTGCCCTGGACTGCTGATGTATTATAATTTATAATATGATGCTGCAAGGAGTTATTAAAATCTTCAGTTGAGAAATCTAACCAAGATGTGTTGATATCTGTAACAACAAAAAATATTAAAGAAGAACAAGAAATGTCAATAATAAACAAATGTATTGCTAGGACAGTCACAAATCTTTTAATTTGAGATTTTAATACATTAAAATTTACCACATTAATGTTATTAATAATATCTTTGCTCTGAAACAGTTTTAAAATATATTCAATAAGGTAAGAAATGACAGACTGCATCTGTGGTCTGGTAGTCTTAGTTATTGTCTGCAAATCCAGAAGTCCCGGGTTCGATCTCCGGCACTTCCAAAATTTATATGTGAAGCAGTGGATCTGGAACAGTGTCAAACTCAGCCTCGTGAGGACAAATGAGGAGCTACTTGAATAAAGAAGTAGCAGCTCCAATGTAGAAAACTGAGATTAACAGCCAGAGCACTCATCATGCTGACTACATGACACCCTCCATCCACAAATGTTGGCATTATCATCACCAAGAGAAGTGACCGCTCGGTCGGTGAAGCTTGCTTGTGGGCTCACACCATGGAATTTTTTAGGTAGAAAATGACAACCCGGAACCAAAAATTGAAATCAGGACTTTTGGTTAATACCCCTAGACCATCCTAAATTCAGAGCCACTTATCACTATGTATTTAGTCTATAAGTGATAAATGGTGGAAGTATTGACCTCACAGCCACAAACACTCATAACTGACTTTTATGTGGCCAAGCTAGTATTAATTTAACTGAATCATTAACTGATATATAGATGTTATCAGTTGATAATACAGTTGAATTTATGTTATATAATTTATAGAATAACACAGTGTTGTGTACACATGCTGGCTCTATGTTGAGAAGAGCCTTATTTCTATGTACATATGTATACTACTTTTAAACTAAACGATCTCAAAGATGTGTTCAGTATATGTAGAATATATTTATTACTGTATTAATATCCATATATAATAAATCAACTTAAAGTTTAAAAATATATATAATTTCTATTTATAGACCTATAAGTAAGTAAGAAGATGTTCTGGAAGTGGATGAAGAGAACAAAACAAGGCGTGCAAGGAAATACCTTTAATATATCACTATTATTTGAATATAAAAAAATTATAAAAAAATAAAAAGTACCAGTTGTCTATAGATATAAAAAATTGTTTCTTAAAGAAAAGAAAAAACCTATACATCTGAATAATATATATTTATTATATTTAGCATGGGTATGTATTGATCTATTTTGATTTAATTGAAATATTACATTGAAAAATAAGACAAGAGTATTGGACACTATAATCTTTGTCTCGGTGCTGTTAAATGTGTTAAGGTCATATATTTTAATATAGCTATTGTTTGGCCTAAAATTTAATTCATATTTGAGTAGAGCAAAATCTGAATTAAATATTAATTTTGTTATAATGTTTTATTTAAGTTTGTTTTTGTTGTAAACATTTTTTTATATCTTGGTGTATGTTTGCTTTCACTAACACAATTCAAAGGCTTTCAAAATTCAATATTTTCCTCTCTGTGATTTGTGAATGAAACATTTGTTTCTTTCTGCGTTTTATATTTATCTTTGATTCAATACATATATTTTAAAGTGTATCACACTTTCTGTGTCCTTGGAACAGATTATATTACAGATCACCCGGACATGCGATTAGACCTGTGGCAAACAAACAAATGTAAGAAATTAATATTATTTGGCTATGAGGGAGAATTTCTTTAATTTGTTTCATAGTATGTTATATTTTTAATCTGATTACTTAAAAATATCCAAAATTTAACACTAGAAATTCTATTTACTATGTGTCAAATAAATGTTTGTATTTGGGGACATATTGTCAACAATGAGTTTTCTAATAATTAATATACATATTTCTGTATTTGTCATTTAATATGTAATTTTCCTCAACATTTGTAGTTGTTGAGAACTGGCACATCACAATAATCTAACAGTAGAAATGAATATATTTAGATCAAAGCCTTAATTTTTTCACAATTGTGTGAATTCTCAACATATGAACTTGAAAGTTAATCTTCTGTTTAAATTTCTCTGAGCAGCATGAACAGTTGAACCGTGGTTCTTTACGACACTCATAAGTGACATGCCTTTGGAATGATATTTTATTGGAATATTTATTGTCACAATTTGAACAGGTGTACTTTCTTGAACCTTGACCATGAGCTAAAGAAGCAATGACTTGTGAATGTCTTCCAGGAATACAGCTTTGCCAAGGAGCTGTTACTTTTCTGGAAATTAATTTCATGAACTAAAGCTGATTCAATGTATGCATAAAATATTTAAAGAATAAATTACTATGATATAGTAAATGGGTAATTTAATTCAAGATTACATTTAATAATCTTAGAAATAAATCAAAGAGTATTTTCTAAACAATAAATAGCTTAAGTCAAATAATTATAAGATAAAAAAGTACCATCATTACCTATATTTATTTCTTTAAATAGCACCTTAATATAAATAAAATTACAATCCCAAAAATAATATTATGATAAAAAAATTATGATCCGTACAAAAATAATTTCTCTTTTACAGTTTTAAATTTAGGGCTAGTGTATGTAGGATTTTAATGTAATTATTTACACTTAGATTGTTTTCAATTGAAAATTCTGTATCTCAGTTATGAGTAAGATGTTAGTATTTGTTGGAATGGCAATTTAATATTTATTCATTTAGATCCAGGCACATTTTCTGTGCTTGTTTTGATAGCCATGTTTGTCACCATGATGTATCTATTTGTCACATTTATATATGCTTCTTTTTTTAGTGAAGTTTTTGTTAATTTCTAGTTATTTACGTGTTTGAATTTGATTAAGTTGTAATATTCACTGAGGGCCAGTTTCATGGTCATGCTTAGAACACCTCAGGTGCAGCCCTACACTAAATACAGGACAACACTTACCTAGACCAGGATGGAATTGGCCAGTTTCATATATGGGACTGGCCGATTCCATTCGAGTTTACATGGGTATCATCTTGTATTTAGTGTAACACCACACTTTTGGCGTATTCAATCTGACTACGAAATTGGCCCTTATGATTTCATAAATTTGCGGTATGATGTTTTCAGTGTGAGCCATTTTTATTATGTATGTCTTGAGATTTAGCACAAATTTTTTTATGAATAATGGTTTGTAATGAAATATATGTTATTCAAATATTTGTAAAACTTGACAAATCTAATCTACACTTTGAGACACTAAGAGACATGGATCATACTCATGAGGTGAAATTAAGGTGGAAAATACCACTTATTTCCAGCCATACTTTGTAAAAAGCTTCATATATTCCACACCTTTTAAATTTGGCAGCCAATATATACATGATGTAGTACTGTATGATTCAGAAAAGTGGAGATAAATTTGGAGTACACTAAAAGTATAATCTAAGATGACAATATCTAGATATTGTAGTTAGTTTAATTTTTTTTTACATACAATCTAGTTTGAAATAAATGTCACTTGATCATACATTTTAGAATGCATTCTCAACAGTAGCAGATGAAAAAAGCAAAGTGATGTTTTTTAATTGAATTTATTATTCTTTAAAAGGTTACAGAAAAGTTGTATTTAAGGTCAGTGTCAGGTGGTAAAGCTTTTCATAAAATTCCTTCCATTATTTGTTGATCAGTAAGTCTTAAATGGAAATACCAGGGTGAAAAATTATTAACTTTGCTATGTTGTTTTGAATGCTTTTGCATGACTCAAAAGTTGTATGTTTGAAACATACTTTAATTTTTTAATTTGTCTTTGATGGTGAATGATGGTTGATGATCTCAAACATTTAGAGAACATCTGATAATTTATTTATAAGGTCATATTAATCTTAAATTATTTTATCTATCTTTATGATAGTAAAAATGTTTATATTGTGATCATAAACCATTTGAAATACTCTAACTTTTGTGAATATTCAAATCTCTTTTACTTGTTGTATCCTGTGTGTGTGTGTGTGTGTGTGTGTGTGTGTACACATTTATATATATATATATATATATATGCATGTCTAACTATACCTGTCTGCAAACATTTCTATCCTGAAAATGATTATTTTAATTATTGGGGTGTATTATGATTATTGAAAAAGAAATGGGTGAGGTAAGCTGTGTTATTGCCTGAGTCAAAACCATAAGTATTATGACATATTTATTTTTCAAATACAATATTTTGGGGTCCATAATGGCTAATTTTTATCCGGTGATCTTAAAGCAAATTCTGTAATTTATAACATTGTTTCTTTGATGTAATTTATCGACCATGATAAGAACAATATTTCATATAATATTTCTTGTTCAACGAAATGTATTCAAGTGCTATCATATGATGTGACAGTAGCTTTAGATATTTTTTAGTTAGCTATTTACATCCATTACTGTTTTCAACCTGTGGCCTGGGTCGGTTTTTTATTCAAATCATGTATTTTCCACTATCAGCTTGCTAGGCCTGTCATAGCTTCGTGTGCTTTATAATCTATCTTAAGACTAGGACAGGCACAGAATCCAGTCCCTGGCAGTTAATTCATCAATGTGAAAGGGTAAACCCACACACTACCGTCTGAGCTGACAACTTTATGATTATCAAATAGAATATTGTGGATGGATTTCAATATAAGAATATCTAAATGCTTTTAATATAATTTTTAATTTATTATGTTTTAACATAATTTCTATTAATAGTTAATATTAATGGATGGGGAGGCAGAAGGCACCTTCAATATAATGGAGAAAGGAGGAAAAAAATAACAGTGATAAAACACTTGGGGTAAATCATCCCTTCTGCACGTGAAAAGGATTCAAATTCTAACCTCTACCTCGATGGTAGCTATGTTTAAATACAAGCCTTAGCTTGAACAAAAGTTTCAAACATTAAATAAACTTTAGAAAACTAGTTGCATTTTACACTTTTAAATAAACAACAAATATATTACATACAGCAGTGACCCAGTCATCAATGGAGTTGTATTAACATTCCAATTTTGGTCATTAATTATGAGCAGGTCAGAGTTCAGTTACCAGTTGAAAATATTGTAGATAGATATTTCCAAGTAATGAATCACTGTGGTGTCCCTCTCCTCTCCTCTCCTCATACTGCATTTCCTCTTAACTACCTTCTTCAACTCTACCCCTTCAATTTTATAATTAATAAGGCTTGTGTTGAACTTAATAATAGTAATAATAATAATGATAATAATAATATGGGAATATAATGAGAATGGAGAAGGAGATAATGCCTTAGAGAAGGATGGAGATGAATTATGTAGGAAAAAGACTGCAAGAAAGACCAAGAAAGAGATTGGAGGAGCATAGTGTGCAAGGGAAAGGAGAAGAATGCAGGAAATTAAAGGAGGAAGAATGGTGGAAGGATAGAGAAAAAGATTAAGACATTATACTAAACTGACCCAGCCACAGTCTGGAAGCAGTTGATGATGATGACAGTGATGATTACAAATCTCATGCGTTAATTTGCATGTATCTGCTTTATATGTCTTTTTAAATTACTTTTTTGTGTTGCTTTATAGTTACAGAAAGGACACTGAAACTGTGGTTCTTTGCCACATTCTAACTTTAGGTGCACATTCAGGTTTCCTTGCCAACGATACACTTTGCCGCACTGGTTGCACTGGTAAACCCTAGATTCTTGAGAATCACCTTTCTTACAGTATTTTTTTAGCCTAATAGTTGGTTGAATACATTTAAATGTTTTCTCAGAGTGTTGTAATTTGTCTTGAGCTGATGATGTGGATGCATTTGTAGTATACTGCTTCATAGGGTACTCGAAATTTTCACTTGACAGCTCAAACCAAGATGTATTGAAATCTGTAAAATGAGAAACATTTTAAACAGGCATAGGACACATAACATTTATTTATTGGTGACGATGGAATTTTAAATTAATTTTTATATATTTCATTAGAAAATATAATTGATACCAGCTTTTGTATAGCTTTTAATAATGATATGAAGCTAATAAAGCTTATTATATTAATTGAATTTTACAATTTAATGGTTGCTAACTAAAAGCAGTAATTATCACCATTTTTTTAGCACCACGTCATACTACCCATTCGGGTTGTACACTTATGTACCAATGGTTTTAGGGATTATGAAGGTTATATTTAAAGGAAGGGTATCTACATTTGAATGGATGGACTAGAAAACAATTTTGGAAAAACAACCCTTAGTAAACCTGGCCAAGATTCGAACCTCAAGCTCCCCGTCATCAGCACTCTTGTATACAACAAGAGTAGCGCGTTAGACCATGGAGCCACCAAAGCTAATATTATTAATGTTATAAATTAAATTGGTACTATGAAACTTAAATTTAAAAAATTTACACCCCATTTAAAAAAAATCTCAATCTAGGCTTAGGAGTGAAATATTGCATATAAAATTAATATTTGAATTTGATAAATGTGAGAAAATGTGTTAAAGTTGAATAGCAAACAAATTAAATTAGACCATTTTTAAATAAGACAAATTAAAAGTTTAAAATTTGTGTTCAAAATATCGATATTATTTTATCCATGCATTCACACAGAATGAAATAGTTTGTTTCATATCACAATTAAATGTATTCCAAGTATCTGTTATGCAGTTTTGTATCAAGGAGTTCAGGCATAAAGGAGTGCTATGACTAGAGATAAATTAAAACGGGTACTATATAATGGCTCTAGGCATATGCATGGAGTGTGCAAAGTGTGTCCGGTATTGACCTAAAACAATTTTTTGTAATTAAAATTAACAATAGTCCTAATGTCAAGCTATTTATACAGTTAAGCACTCATTTTAAATATTTTAACACCCTACATTCTTTGAATAGATGCTGAATATTATCAAAAATACTTTAAAAATAATAGTTCGAATATTAAAATTTCATGTCAATTTTATCACAATGTTAATTTCAGTTAAAGATCATATAAATATTTTATTTTTCATCTAGTTTTAGACGCTACCCTAATTTATTTAAATTCAAAATATGTGTTATCATCATCATCAACTGTTTCTAGCCTGTAGCCGAGTCAGTTTAGTAAAATGCATCCATCTTACTCTATCCTTGCACCACTCTTCCTCCTTTAATTTCTTACATTCTTCTCCTCTCACTTGCAAACTTTCTGTTATCTGCTCCTCCCATCTCTTTCTTGGCCTCCCTTACAGTCTTTTTTCCTACCTACTAGGGTACTAACAGAGTAGTGACGCGCAAAACAAGAAGCCTACCTTGTGGGTTTCACTTAGCCTCTCCTACTCAATCCTGATCTCACCGCCAAGTGGTGTACCCTGGGATCTGAGTGACCTGGTGGAGGTTGGGTTGAACCCCAGTGGGAGCTAGGTCAGGTGCAGACAAGAGACAGGAGACTGATCAGGGTCAAAACCAACAAGCTTAGAACAGGGTCTGGTCAGATGTCTCCCAGCTTGACGGGCTGGGAGTGTGAGGGTTGGTGATGATGAGATAAGTCATCATTAGCACTTGTAGCCTCAGTTAGAAGGTTACCACCAAGAGAAGTTCTATCTGAGGACCTATAAGCGGCATCCCTGCTACTCAGGTGTAGGCCACGACAAGCTTAGTAAGACGGTGGCCGAAACAAACCAAAGTTATTGAGAAAATAAAGTAAAATGCTGGAATGGAAAAAAATTATATATTGATTAAACTAAATCCTTTTCCCTTCCCCCTGCCACCTTTTAAGAAACAGGGAAACTGTCTATTGCAGTGAGGTCATGTTATGTCATAAGACACTATTCAAAGTTTCATATAGGTAATCCAAAATAAACTTTTATCAAGGAATTTTAAATTCCTGCACTACTTGGTAAATTGTTTATTGAAACACTAATATAGTAATTTAAATAAAAATAAATACTTCTTCATGACCTAATAACAATAATAAATAATAATAATAGTAATAATAATATTATGGATTACCATTTAGTAAACTTTATAAATTGAAAGAGGATTTTAAGAAATCAGAGTATTCATATTCAATTGGTAGATATTAATATATTTTAAAATAATACACAATGATTATATACTAGTGAAAATTTTAAATGAGGTAAAAACCTGAAATATAAAAATGAATTTACGAATAACGGGAAATATTGAAATGAATACTTTAAGACATTATTAATGTCAAGAAACTGAAAATATAATAGTTTTATTATGTGCTGCATTTATATATTAACACTGTAGTGATAAATATTTGCATAAAATAAATTAAAAACAAGTGGTGATTGAAATTATAATCATATTAAGTCAGTTTCTATATATGTGTGTATAGTAGATGATTCATAGGAATACATTGCATTGCATTGCATTACAAAACACACACACACACACACACACATACACTCACACATCCATGCACACATACATACAAGCATACACATACACACACCCATACACACACACACACACACACACATACACTCACACATCCACGCAAGCATACACATACACACAAGCATACACATACACACCCATACACACACACACACACACACACACACACACACACACACACACTAAAACATCGCTGAGTGCAGAGGAGTTGAAGAGGCAGGAGCGGCGAAGCAGTCTCAAACACTGGCAGCGGCTGTGGGATGCCTCCACCAAGGGGAGATGGACTTACCGTTTGATTCCCGATGTGGATAGGTGGTATAACCGCAGCCACGGAGCTGTCAATTACTACCTGACACAGATGATCTCGGGACACGGGTGCTTCCGGGCATACCTATACAAGTTTAAGTATGAGGATTCCCCGGAGTGCCCCACCTGTCGCGGAGTTGAGGAGAATGCCGAGCACGTGTTCTTTAAGTGTCCTCGGTATGACACCCAGCGTGAAAACCTGGAGGTCATAGTAGGAAAAGAGATTACGCCGGAAAACTTAGGGGATATGATGCTGTCGTCAGAGGCAGCGTGGGAGGCGACAAGCACGTTTGTGAAGGAAATCCTCAAGGGCCTACGTCACGAAGAGCAGGAGAGGAGGAAAAAAGAATCGAAGGGAAGAATCCCAGGACATCCCTAATCCCGCCGCCAATACCTAGGTGAAAATGGGGAAGTAGTAGAGGCCAAATCACTGAAGGAAGAGCAGAACAACAGCTAATGCCTCCCCCCGCGAAGTAATGCCTAGCGGCGGTTCCGTGGGGGAGTAATAGAGGCGAGGAGAAGAGGGTTAGGTTTTTTAGTCGGTAGGGGTTGGTCACACTAACATCTCGTGGCCAAACCGCGTCCGACACGCTGTGCGTAATTGCATTTTTCCCCCCTCACATAAAAAAACAAAAAAAACACACACACACACACTCTCTCTTAATGTTTCTTTTTTTCACACATTTGTCTATAACATTTAACCACGTCTTACATGGCCTACCCCTTCCTTTTGGTCCACACATTATTTCACTTTATATTTGCTTTGTTAATCGATTCACCCTCATCCTCTCAACATTCCTAAACCAATGTAAGACACTTATTTCCCATTGAAGTATTGGATTCCCTTTCAAACCGCACTTCTTCAACAATCATTAATTATTGATTCTGTACATGCAAGTTTTTCCACATTCATTTCTTAGATATCTCATTCCAACTACATTGGCCTTGATCTTGTGTTTCTCCTGACAAACCCACACTTTCCATCCATAAAACAATGTTGGTGTTAACACACTTTTATGTGCTGCCATCTTTGCCTCTTACGATAAGACATTATTCTTTGCAATAGTTCCCATACATCCGAATACTCTCCAAGATGCATTTACCTGACTTGGTAGATAAATCTTGTGTAAAAATAAGTCCAAATTTTCCATAAAACATTTTATATTGACCAACATAATGTTTTTATTAAATTTTCAAAAGTTTAATGTTGTAGCAAAAATGGCATGCTAGATGATAGAACAAAGTAGTTAAATAATTAGTGACTATGTAAATGCCAGTGTTCTCTTTGTATCCTTACCACATCACACTTAAAAAATATTTCATATTTTTACTGTTTCAGAAAACTAAACACAAATTATCTGACACTTCTCATTATTGATAATTGAACAATTTTAAGTATTCAATAGTAAGAATAAAGTTTTTTTTAACATTGTGACACTAACTTGAATTCAAGTCAATAACACTTCAAATTTACTTATACAAACAATGTTCTTATTCAATTATTAGCAGAAAGCCATTGTTGCAAATGCTCAGGAGAATGTTTCTTCATTATATGCACTTTCAAACTACTCTTGTGGGTAGTTCTGCAAGGGCAGTATGGACAATGAAACTGCGGTTCTTTACCACACTCAAACTTTATGTGGCGAAGCATTGTGCACCGCCATCGGTACCCTTTTCCACAGAAAGGACACACAGCGTTTGAATGACCGGTTGACGCAGTAGTGTTGGTTTGATGCAGTAGCAAAGATAATGGTACCAAACTGCTTTTATTTTTTTTAGTAATATTTGGGCTCACATTCTGCTCAAACGTTGATGATGGTATGACTTGTTTAAATCCATGGATAGAATTAATCACATCTGAAATTGAAACAAAATGATTAGACCTATTTTTTTAATTTCACAACACCAGTCTGCCTGTTCTTGCTATCTTTCTGTACAAACATAGTTATTTAAACAAAATACACGTAATTTATTTTTTTAGTTAGTAAATTAATATCTTAATCAAAATAATATGAATACTATAAACAGAAAAAATAGTGTCATATTAAAACAATCACTACTAGGTATTTGAGTATTTACTATGAGAAATATTTGAAGTTTAAGCATGTAGATTTGGTAGATCTGGTCATTTAAATACAGTAGAACCCATGAAAAATTAGAACAAAACCATTTTCTTTGGCAAACAATCACTATCATAGTAAGCTTTATCATTCTAGAGTGCAAACTGACTGTGTTTAATATACTTCCAATTCTAGTGAACTTTCATATTGGTAAGCTGGTCTGAAAACCATTTCATTCTCAACTATTTCAATGATTTAGCATAGGATTCTACAGGAGTAGGGGGCATATCTATTTTTAAATTATTAATCATAATTGTTTTTAAATATAGTAGGTAGTATTTAATTAGTTATTTTTGGCTTCTATTTTCCATCTCTCTAAAGCTACATTTTCTGCACCAATAGTAGCTCACATTTATATTAAAAAAATTGTATGTTTTCAGAGGCCAATAGATAATTAAAATATGAACTCTGCTTCTTAGTGGGAACCTTAAATTGATAAATAAGATATATTTAGAGATATAAACAGGTGTCAAAGAATGATGAAAAATTAATTTTAACAAAATTTGACTAAACTAAACACAAAAATGATTTTTTTGATTAATTTAATTAATGTATACCATTTATGTCCAAACAAATAAAACTCTAAAAACACAAGTGTCAACTAAAAAAAAAATCTATACAAATTTGAGAAATAATTTTAACACACAATAATGTTAAAATTGTTAGTGAGGAACATAATAATAAACCTAATGTAATTACTAGCAATATGAAAAAGTTGACCACTATATATAACAAACATTTTGTGACAAGCTTAATGAAGTATATAATTAGAGAAAAGGAAAAATCATATAAGGAGCAAATTATTTTACAAAGTAATTAAAAAAAAATATATTTGCTAGTTCTATGCTAAAATGAAAATTCTATATTCTTTTGAAAAATATTTTATTTCTTTGTTTATGTGGTTATTCTATAAATCTTTAGTCCTAGCACAAAACAAATAATTTCCTTTTAATTCATCTTTTTTGGTAGTAAATTAATCAACCAAAGTCAATTTACTTCAGTAAACACCATAAGTTCACTAATAATATTTTCCATTGCAATCAATAGTGGGTAAAAGAACATTTTAAAACAAAAAACCCACTGCTAGCTAGTAAATGTAGATTGCCAACTATTTCTAATAAAGTGAAAAGGGCTTTTGTGATGGGAAAAGATACCTAAGTATTACCTTACCTGTCAACTTCGGGAGCACACAAAAGAATATAATTGATATTAAACCAAGGCTGTTTTCGATCTCTTCTCTGGCAGAATGTAAGTGTATTTCTTTGCTTTCCTTATTACAAAACATAATTTTAATTTCTTAATAGCAATTATCATGTGAAATTTTTAGATTAAAAAATATAATAATTTTCAGTACCTAATGGGTGAAAACTTCTATAAGATATCACACAGAGTCAAGGTCGAGTAATTTATTTGGGTCCAAAACTAACATAAAATAACCACATTTATAAAACAGTGTTACTACAAGTATTTTAATAAAATTTCCAATAAACATCATTGAGTAAACAGTATGGGCATTAATGAGGATGTATAAGGGGAGGATGTCGAAGAAGATGATGGAAATGAATTATGTAGGAAAAAGACCCCAGAAAGAGATGGAAGGAGCGGATAACAGAAAGTGTGCAAGGGAGAGGAGAAGAATGGATGCCATTAAAGGAGAAAGAATGGTAGAAGGCTAAAGTGAACCAGCCATAGGCTGGAAACAGTTGATGATGATGATGATGATGATGATGAGTAAATGATCATAGAGTGGTTATAGTACAATTGTTTAACACACTCGCTATTATTCAGTAAGTGAATTGAGATCTTATTTTAACAAGTAAAATAGCCTTAAAGAAAATAGATTGTTTAGAAAGGGTTTCATTTTGAGTATCGTTTATTATTACCAAACTATGCTGTGAACTATTTATCTTCTGTTCACTGTGATTCCCTATTGTTAACTAATGCAGTGAAATCCATAGTTTGGTGTTATTGCTGTGACACCATGCATGCTTGTAACAGGGAGTGGGATCACACAGTTGTGTATAACAGAAGGTTGAAATAGACGGATGACAAATTTAAATTGATGATACAAAGGAATGTTCAGTTGTTAAAATGGTTGGCAATTAAAGCAACAAGAGTAGGGTCTAGATACCTCGCAGGGTGTAGTTTCTTCAACTTAATATTTAAATATAACATTGAAATTTGCCAAAATGTTAAGAAACATTTTTTTTCTCTTTTTCTATTGTAAAATTACAGCAACCATTATTTTAAATAACAGCTCTTTATACAAACAAAGAACATAAAGCTCTTTTTTATTTTTGCTTGCCAGGTCAACTTTTTTTGGCACTGCGTTTTACTACCCATTCAGATTATGTGCTTATGTATTAATTTTATTGATGGTTTTAGGGATTAGGTACGTTATATTTATAGGAAGTGTACCCACACTTGTGTGGGGGGAAAGTGGAAAACCGTTTTGGAAAAACCAGCCTCAGTAGCCTAAACCTGACCAAGATTAGAAACTCGAGCTTTCTATCATAGGATGTCTAGTCTATTGTGAGAGTGGCACCTTAGACCATGTAGCCACAGAAACGGGTACAGGGTGATATTTTTGTTTTTTAATATGTCAGGTGTTCAATTTTGTATTGTTGGGTGGGGGCTGATCATTCTTTGGCTAAATGTCTATTGCCTCTGATCAATCGTTGTAGATTTGTTGATATAGATATGAGTCTTTCACTAAATTTGTATGAGTCCTTCTGAAAATGCCCAGTGTGGCTGTGAGATATATGACACTAAGCTACTGGGCAAACAGAATAAACTCTTTCAGTAAAATACTTTGGTGTAACATTTTCTCCTCTACCCTTGTAAAAATACCAATATGATTTGAAGACGCTATGTTAATTTTACTTGGACTATTGCAAGTACAGATGTGAGTCTTTGCTTGAAAGGATTAGTTTGTGTATTTTTAGTATTTAATTTCTTTGAGGCGCCCACACAAAAATAATTATGACTGCCATAAAATATAAACAAAGATTCATAGTATACATACTATATAATTCCTAACAAATTTACAGTGAAATTAATATGTATATATCATAGTTACCTTCTCCCACATTTTATACATTTTTCTATTTAATATTTAAATAAATCGAAGCTGATATTTTACAAAGCATATATTTCCTTAGATTGTGTCCAAAATTTTGGTTTGTATACTTCTCTTTAATTTATTTAAAAGGAATTTCATCAACATTATAGATTAATTTAATCACTAGATATGTTGCAAGTATTTAACAAGATAGATATAACAAATAATATGATATTCAAAATAAAACTTGCTAGTGTTAATAAAATATGACAAAAGCTTATTTTTTGCAAGGACTTATCAATCATGTATTTAAACACAAGTAATAATTAATTGCAAAAGGCAATTTAATATGGTTGGTATTTATTATTTTAAATCATTTTAATTCACATAAAATAAATATAATCCCAATACCTAATACACCAGACTGTAAACATTTGTATTACAATTTTAATTACAAATTAGCACATGTATTTTAAAGCAATTTTACTACATGTTATATTAAAAGACAAATTCTAACAAACACACATATACTAAACCCATAAAAAAATATGTTATTCTGCTATTATAAGAATGCTATATTAGTAACAATATTTTAATCAGGTGTGTAAGAAAACATCTGAATTATAAATTACTTTATGAGTACATACTGTACTATAACAATTAGTAGTGTGATGTATTTTTGATTAATTGGACAGTATAGCAATTTATCTTTGCAATGAATTCAATAATTTTCATTTACAAATTTGCATATAATAGCATTGAAAAAAATCTAAATATATAATATATTTTCCATTGTGTGAGAGTTATTTAAATGTCACACCGACAAGCTCTCAAATACTTTCTTGGCAATATTTATATTATCCTCATGACACTTAAAAGAATTAAGAATTAAATTTTGAAGATGACCATTGTTGCCAGAGCTCAAAATGTTTTGTAGCAATATGAGTTTTTAAACTACTATTCTGGGTGGTCCTCTGAGAACAATATGGACATTGAAACTGTGGTTCTTTACCACACTCAAGTCTTATGTGGCGCAACATGGTGTAGCGCCGTCGATAAACTTTCCCACAATGAGGACACATAGAGTTGGAATATTTGTTTTCTCGCAACAAATCTACTTGTTGGGTGGTATTAGCAACACCTTTTGATCCAAGTGTGTTGGTTTGAAGCTGCAGCAAAGACAATGGACTTATGATGTGGCTGGTTTTCGTTGTTTGTATATTTCTTGGCTTTTTGTTAGGTCCAGATTTTAATATTGTTTTGGATTGTTTATATCCTTCTGAAAATAAAAATAAATCTGAAAAAAATAAAGCAAAAATAAGATATAAGTAATACTATAAAAACATAAAAAATATGATCTAGCAAATTAAACCATTTGTAACCTCGGAACTCCATATTACCTGAAGGATGATAATTTGTTGGAAAAAGAGAATTACGATGATTTTAAAATTAAAGAAATGTGAAGAGGCAGCAACGAGAGAAAAAAGTACGACAAATAAAGAGGACGAGTGGAGTGAAAAGGACTTGGAGGCCATCAATGTGATTTACAGTGGTATTTCGAATGATCAGTTACAGTTTATAAAAGACAAAGAGACAGCGTATGGAATTATGAAAAATTTCGACGAAATGTACCTAAAGGAATCTACTGCACTGCAAATTTGTATACGAAATAGATTAGATAAATTGAGGTTAAAAGTCTTTGAAGATTCGAGTGCCTTTTTTACTGAGTTTGAAAAGTTAGTGAACGAACTTAAAAGTGCAGGTGCTAATGTATGTGAAAAAGAAAAACGGAGATATATGATTAAAATTCTTCTGAATTCGTTAAGTTATGAGTCTTAACTTTTAATTATAACCACTCTTTACTTTCATCAATTTTTTAGAATATTTTCTAAAATGTTGTGAAGGATAATGGATAGTTTAGAAAGGTAATACATCTTGAACCAGGTGTGGTCAGTCAATTTAAGCATTAAAAACATTGCTTGACAACTTTAAGTGAAATAGAAATTATTTTATCTTTACGAATATGTTTTAAATCACAAACCTGATATATTTAATAATTTTGGCAGCATTTTTATTTGAGTTTTGTATTCGTCAACCACGAATGTGGGTCTGTTCCCGCCACCAGGATCTACTAGAACTCAACTCAAACTTGTTTCTAAAGCATTCAAATGGCATGAGGTTCGAAAGGGGGGTGGAGGGGAAGTGTCTACAGAGGAAAAATTGGCAAAATATAAATTGCCTTTTGCTACCTTGTGTATGTTGGAAAATTAAAGATTAGAAGAGTAAAATATTTAGCCTTGCTGCTAAATGGCTATATTTACCTAAAGGCATTTTTTAAAGTTGTTAGTCGATATTTTATCGTATAGTAAAAGCACGAATTATTTTTAGATTTCTAAATTACTTAAATTTTGATCTAAACTTAATTTTTCCTACTGAAAACCATTGAAATTTTAACTTTAAATATCGTTTTCTTAAAATAACAATTTTGCACGTAGGTGTATTTGTTATAAGGGTGACGATATTTTCACATAGACTCTACATAGATAGATACTAAACTGAATTTCAGCAGTATTCACGATGGAAACGAATGTTTAAGCATTTGGGCATGTTAAACATAAGTTTTATTTCATTATAAATGTTATTTTCTCCCTTAATTTCAGAAAAATAAGGAACTTAACTACATAAACGCAAAACAACAACCAAAAACATAAATTAACCTAAACCAACACATTTGATAACGAATTCAAAGTAGGTATTGTAAATCC
This sequence comes from Timema bartmani, assembly GCA_902151455.1. Classification (NCBI taxonomy): domain Eukaryota; kingdom Metazoa; phylum Arthropoda; class Insecta; order Phasmatodea; family Timematidae; genus Timema; species Timema bartmani. The sequence goes on from CABFWB010002439.1 coordinate 33,034, forward strand.
ACAATATGTTAGCCACACAGATAGTGTTAAAACCAATTTCATGGCTGCAAAAAAAAAA
>CABFWB010002439.1:33354-50016 GCA_902151455.1 Timema bartmani
AAAAAAAAAAAAAAAAAAAAAAAGGCACTTGGCATAAAAAAAAAAGAACAATAAAGTATAGACTGTGAACTTAAATTCCAATGATAGAGATGAGACTGCTTTATTTTGATCTGCACCACAATGTGGCTTTATCTGGTGGAATTTGGGATACCTGTAACCAAATATCTGGCTCTGCATTGAGCCGGGATTTTTTGTTTTAGTAGCCACATAGGCAGAGAATCCTGATCCACATAAGTAAGTTATTGCAAAGGGAAGAAGGATTATTTTCACTCTAGCTGACAAAAATTTGTCTTGTAGCTGACATCAAAATGCTGAAAGTGACTTTTTAGTTGCAAAATTCTCTTTTACCACAGAATCTGATGTCAAATAATTCAATAACTCATACTGCTCCGATATCAGGTTGGTTTTTCCGACATTCAAATAAATAACATTACACTGCTATTTGATTTGTTCCTACTCTCGACTGTATACTGACTGAACTTCAACTGACCGAAGGTGCGAAGAAACAAGTTTTTACTATGCAATATAAACTTCACAGAAAATTCTGGAAAGGTGTCGAAGCAAACAATCGTATATGAAAGCGTGGCAAAGTTCTCAGAGAGATGGAGTGAACTGGCACCCTCTAGTCTCTCTGTCTGGTTGCGCCGCATGCAGTCTAAATAATTTCTAGCCAATACTTACCTATACACAGTTCATGGATGCACAAATTCACAGTTTTGATATCGTGTCACATTTTATTTATTTTTATTTCCAATCTATTCGCGGAGCACTTGGAAATGCTTTGCGGAGCTCACTTTGGGAACCGCTGCCATAAGGGAATGGTGTGATTAGGTATGCATGTATGTATGTAACATTATTTAAATAAAGAATTCAAGCCCAAATATAAAAACAAGCCTTGAACATTTTTATCCCTATACCCACATCAAAATCTGCCTGCACAGCTTTCGAGGCTTAACAACCACCCCTGGCTTTAACCAGATGTCATATATATTTTTGAGGTTTTCTGTATCTTTAATTAGAAAAGATTAGAATTGATATGAGTGAAATCATGTTCCATATTCCAGAAAACTAAAACAAAAAATCTATTTTATTAATCCCAATTTCACTGTTGTCAAGTCACGAATGAAGAAGACAATTCATTATTTGATTTGATTTCTGATTAGAGTATACACATGTATCTAATTTCCCTTACATCTTATAGATGTCAAAATAGGTTAGACAAAACAATGTCAAAGTTCATGTAAGCATGTTAATGTTTTAAACATTTTTAACGTGTTTTCATGTATTTTAGACTTATCATCATCACCTTATATACTTCTAAATTGATGATGAATTATTTATTAAATGTGTAATGTTCATTATTTGACAATATGTTATTACCATAAGTTAACCTAATTTTACATTTTGATCTGCAACTTTATTTCATTACTTCAATTAACTTAGCAAATTGTATCAGTAAATTATTTCTATATATTTTTGAGCAGTATATCTAAGTCTTAAATTCTAAATAAAATCCACTCCTTACTTTCAACTTTTTTAGAATGTTTTCTAAAATGGGGCCTTAATATCAAGTTATAGCCAGTTCGGTAAATGGTTTTAGCTCAATGTCAAAAATAAATACTTCATCGTGAAAACCACTTTTTCAATTTCAGGTTCATGAAAAGTCAACACTTTTCAAATTATCAAGTTCTATTTCTTTAGAAATCCAAATACTTCTCTTTCTGTTGGGTCAAGAGAAAGTAAAAATACCACTCATTCCCCTTCTATCTTAATAAAAAATATTTTATGGTAAATTCCTTCTATTTAAACAGTGAGCAGTGTTTCAAATGTCAAACTATTAAATAACACACATTTAGCTTACGGCCAGTTACTGGTAATCATCAATTCACAATTGTTTGAATTTATATCAACAGTGAACTACCACCTATATTGGAAATATATTATTAAAACAGTAAACGGTTGTGTGAAGGCAGAATTTTCAAATCGGAAGTTCGGACAGAAATTTTATAAATCAAAAGAGAAGGCGAAGGCAGATTTTGAGATTAATTTTTTTTTAAACTTAAATTCCTTTACATTAGAAATACAACCAAATAAATACAGGTAAGTTTTATAAACAAAAATAAATAATAGATTAAATAGCCAAGCTATTATATTTGTTAATTACGGTTATAGCTGCATCCAAATATTGTATTATTTAAATTAAAAAATGACATATTGACATGTGAATCGAACCCGGGACTTTTGTCTTAGTACTTCTGGCCACTGCGCTATCCAGGAGTCGTCCCATGCCCAGGGTCATTCTTCACTCATATTTTATTGCAGAGTCTGTGACGGACGTGAAGAAATCATCAGCTACATATTAGTGATTAATTTAGATCACGAGCTATCAGATAACACAGCCACCTTCAACTAGAGAGGTATTTATGCTGCCAATATTACAGTGGCAATTGTAGAATGTGCATATCATTCTTTACTCTTGCACTATTATTCTTTTATATTTGTTTATCATGGTTATGGCCACATCTAAATATCATTATCTTTAAATTGATGATGCCTGAATTTCTCAGTGGAGCAAAGGGGGGGACAACACCCCCAAATAACATAGGTGGGGGCTGCATATAACTTGAACATTTAGAAAGACACAGTGCTAAAAAATCAAGGAGGGAAATACTCGGGATGGCATTGAGTAAATATGGTGTCTTGGGTCTTGGCCAGATGGAGCTGAAGCTCCCAGAAAGTGAAATAGGCTGCAAGGGAATGAAGGACATAGGAGAGTTTTTCCAGAATAAGGTGGAAGTCAATGGACTGAGCCATGAGCACTTGGTCATCCACATAAAGGGATAAACAGCAACCTGGGGGAATAGGGATATCATGAACAAACAATGAATAGTGAAGAGGAGAAAGCAGAGCACCCTGAGGAGTAGCAGCAAGGATTGGACAAGAGAAAGATAGCATAGCGTTCATGCAAGCCTGAAACGTCCGGATCAACAAAAAAGGTTGGAATAGGTGAAGGAGGCTATACTGAGTCCAGCGGTGAGCAATTTGTTCAGCAGAATTTCAAACACACCTTGAACATCAAGCACTCCGAATCCACTGGTAACACACCTGTAGACACCCTGGTTATTTCCTCAATGATCCAGACTAGCGTATGAGTAGGCAAGTGGCCCGATTAAAACCTGGACCAGTGATCAGGGAGAATTAGATTATCCTTAAACCAGAAGAGCCAAAGCTGCAATATTATCCCCTCTGTTACATTACTGACACAAGAGGAAAGGTTTATAGGATGGTAAGAGGAAGGAAAGGAAGGAGACTTTATTGGCTGTAAAATGGGGAGCACCAACAGGGCCTTCCAGGAGGAATGATAAACATACCACAAGGAAAGATATCATTTAGAATATGAAGAAGAAAACCTACTGGACAATAATAGGGCTAAACACACTGTCGAAACCAGAACCTGAAGAAGGGTGAAGATGGGAAAGGACTCCACAGAGTTAAGCCGTGATAACTAGAGATACATCAGTAGGCTCAGTAGGAGGAGGTGGAAGGGACAGCGAGATATGAAAATCACTTTATTTTGTATATGTTTTTATACAAATAAGCAATGTTTCTAGGTCAAAGGGCCACACTATAAGTTTGTGTTGAAGAGAGCACACACACTAATAATTAATCAATGAATTTGTATTAAAATTTGCTCTAAAAACTGCTGTAGACATTATTGAATTTTTTTTGTGAGTTTCTTCATAAATAGTTGTTTATTATTTAAAATGAAACATAGTGATGTCAGTGCTAACACACATGCAAATGCAAGCAGCAATTAATAGTATTCACTTGGTCAATCACAAACCAAATGTGTCTATAACTCAAATTAATATGGTTTTTTATTAATCAGTAAAAATTCCTTTGATTTAAGTTTAGTGTGTAGTTATATCGAATATCCATTGTAGAAATCAATTATGTGCTTGAAATATTTATCAGAATACTGAATAGAGAATAATGGAGTTCAATCCAATGGGCTGTACTAGAAACTAATTTTCAAAATTTAGTTTTCCGATTCTTTTTTTAAGGATTATGAAGATACATATATTTCCTTTAATATCAACCTATTCATCATAATAAACTCAGCTAGATACTGGTAGTTATTAATATATTGTATCCAAGCCAATTGAAAATATGTGTTTTAGACAATTTTAACCCTGAATACAATATTCTTATGTAATATTTTATAGCTGTACAGATGCCCAAAATAGCATCCATCCCCAAATCCACAAGGTCTCAATCTGCATTTGCATCTGTGAACATAGCCAACATCTGTCTCCACGGATATTGTAATATTTTATAAAAGTCTTAACAACAACACCAGTTAATCAATAAGTGACCAGATAGATATGAAAGTAGGTAGTCAGTGAAATTAATAATTGTATGATTTTATTTTATCATACAATAATTGTCCAAGGGGAATAGTATGTAATTTGCTAATCATCATTTTCAGAGTAAGTGTATGCACACAGTTTCAGGCAAATTAATATTATTTATTTATACCACATATTTGTTTTTGCTGATTATTTTTGCAATGTTTCAAAAATAGATTAAAATACTAAAATTAAAAAGAAGAAATTGTAGCTTCATTGGCAGTTTTTTTTACTTAATCCACATTTTTATCCAATTTGTCTTGTCAATAATATTATGAATATTTGATCCCATGCAGGCATTGTTTGATTGTTAACTAGAAAGGTTTATATAACTAAACAAACAATAATTGGTTTTGTTCTAATGTGTAAGAAGTTTGAATCAAAATGTGTTAAAGTTTTATTGGAGTGTTTATATTCCCTAAAGTTGAACTGGTTAATTTGGTGATAGTAGTGATGATAAGAATTAAATAGTCAAAGCTATTATTTATGCTATTAGTGGGAATTACACCATCTAGATATCATATTCTGAAAATTGAAAAATGACACCTGCACACGCGAATCGAACCCGGGCCAAAGGTCAATTTTCATAATAGTGACGATGATGATATGATGAGAGTAATAATAAGACAATTGTTTTATCTTTATTTTATTTTCTGAACTATGACACTCACAAGCTACTTTAAATGTAACAAAATAGCAACAATATATTGTTATATTAGGATAGTAACACTTGAACAGAACTTTTGGAAACTGATACTTAGACTTCGCTTGGCAATTGCTCTGCAAGATGATCTATCACATTACCATATTTCTTTATATATATTTCAAGAGTATATATGTTATGGACAAAGTAAATAAAAGGTCATTATGAAAAGTGACCTGTTATTATATTATGCATAGTGACCAAAGCAGTAAGACAAAATGATAAATATTTGTTAATTTATTATTTTTACTGGGCAGTATGCATAATGCTCCACTCTCTCTAGGCAATATGATTTTAAAAAATAATATATTTTATTTAATAATCTGTAATAGTTGGTACTTCCTATATAAAAACAAAAAACAATAAAACTAGTTAGGTTAGTTAGGATAAGTTAGTTAGGTTTGTTAGGATAGTTAATTAGGTTGGTTGGATTAGTTAGGATAGGTTAGTTAGGTTAGGTTAGGATAGTTAAGTTAGTTTTGTTAGGTTATGCTAGTTAGGCTAGGTTAGTTAGGTTAGTTAGGTTGGTTAGGTTAGGCTAGTTAGATTAGTTATGATAGGTTAGTTATGTTAGGTTATTTAGACGGCAAGTGATCGGATGTTCATTGTTTCCACCCTGCCAGTGATGTAGTACTGTACTGTTTTTCACATAGCCAAAAGAGCATGGAGCATTATGCATAATGCCTGGTCAAAATGATAAATTAACAAATATTTATCACTTTGCCCAACTGCTTTAGTCACTTTTCATAGTGACCTGGTCAATCACTTCGTCCATAACATATATAAGGTCATTAGATTAACTTATTTCTATTAAAGTGAGACTCTCGCCAAATTAAGTTAATCTTTATTTCAGTTTTATATAAAGCTACCAGTAGGCTAAGCCTTCTATGAATAATTTAAATGTATGTACATCAAAAGTTAATCGGTAAGAGTTAAATAATTTATATCTGAACATTAGATCAAAGGACTTGGCCAGGGGTGCACTGGCAGGTTCCAAGGGACCCAGGACTACAAATATGACAACTCTTAACACACATTCATGTGAAGTATTTATACTTTTACTATTAGTAAATTAATCTCAAGTCCATTTCAGCTACATTATCGATTATTAAGTCAATATTCACTCCACTTAAAACATCAGTTTCTTCGGTTTACAGGCAAGGACAAAAATGCTTACAAGTGGTTAAACAATGGCTAGGAGTCTAATTTTGATAGATTTAAGTGTGTGAAATGATCCTTCAATCACTACTTGTGTAGATTACAAAACTAGTAACAGTCAGTATTCACTAAACAAATGCTATTTTACATTTGGATTAAGAAGTGATTTATAAACACCGTAAAAGAACAATAAATGGGACAGTTTTACATTTAATGTCATTGTATACGTTCACAAATGATGTATTCTGGCAACCCTCAGATTTACTCACTGGAACAGTGGCCCAATTAAACCGGCCCAGCGGGAGATATCCCGGTGTCCCAGTCCTCCCCTGGATTATATTCCTGTCTTGGTCTACTTTAAACATGCAATAATTAACAAATTTTCTTTTCAAAAAAGAATTATTAAGAAATGTGATGTATTTTCTTAATATGTGTTATCAAGTTACATTTTTGAAGTGTTTTAACTTGACAGTAAGGGCACTGAAATAATGGTTCTTTTCCACATTCATATTTCTCATGTCTCCATAGATTCTTTTTATATTGATACATTTTTCCACATTGAGAACAAGAAAAACTGCCTGAAAATGTACTAAAAACAGATTTTCGTGTCTTTATTCTTTGACAAGACTTAATAATAGATGCATTAAATAAAAATTGTGGTAATTCTTCTGTTTGTTGAATGAACATATTGTTGATTTTAGTTCTTTTCTTATTCACACTTCTTGTGCTATTAGAATCTTCATGATTGTCTTCGTCTAAATCAAGTAATTGCCAATTTTGTTGAAAACCATCGTAATCTGAAACAAAATATCAAACATTATTTGTGAGAAAAATAAAATAAATACTTGTTACCATGAAAGGAAGCAACCCAAGTTATGATAGCACAGGGTAGTGGTTAGTAATTTTTAAACATTTCTCTGAATGTATTTACAATTTAGTATACAATTGTCAAGGACAAAAATCTACTAAGAATAGTTTTTAACAAAAATTATGGAGGACAAAATAAATGTACTGATTGGCCAACTATAAATAAAGTTGAGGTTAAAATTCTTGAGTTTATCAGCTAGATCAGTGTTTATCAAACCACGGGTTGTATGGTTATCATGAGTTTGATGCCAGGTCATGGGAATATTCTCAATGCTAATAATACTCTTATTTTTAATTTTGTGAAGGGATGATACAAATGGTAATATAAATAAAATAGAATTGTAGTTATATTATAAATTTGCAACCATAATAGTTTCAAAAATTATTAATGTCACACATAAATACCATCTTTCATCTTCTATATTTTGATATTTTGGTTAAATAATTGTCTATGGAGTATTCAAATATCAGTACAAAAGTTGTTTTATTTTATAAACTGATTTAACAGCATATTTATATCAATTAGGTTTTTCAATTCTAACAAAACTAAAGACACTGGACAGTTATCAGCTCAAAGCAAGCTGAAGCTTAGATGAGATGATTTAATTAACTCTCATCAAACACACTAATTTTGATAAAAATGTATGATATTAAAAGTAAAATTTGACTTTTCAATAAAATTATATCAAAAATGTTACCCTTATTGAGCATATTAAAAACAACAATTGTTGTTTCAAATTATTAGTCAAGTACTGTACTTATGATGTATTGATACATTTTTATTTAGAAATCCTCCTTCTATTGTTACTTATAATCTTTTGTTTCAAGATGGTGAAGTGAAATTTATGTTGAGCCAGGTCTCTAACTTTTTAATGGCTATGGAACGAGTATTCGGTATATAAGTTTCTTAAACACTAGGCTAGAATCAGTGGCAGCAGAATCCTTTTTTGTATAAGGGGGGAGACAGTATTCAAAAACATTTGGAAATCAATGGGTGTTTGGAGACATTCATCCCTCAATCCTTGCCCCAGAGGTTTGTTTTTTTAAGTTTTGAAGCTTCTAAAACAGGAGTGGTCAAATACATAGCCTTTGGGAGCCATAACAGTTGAGGTAAGACTGTGAAGAGCCACACCAACAACTACAGTTACATGCAGACGCTGTTCGCTGTTCCTCCTCTTATTTTAAGGACCCAGCCCACTTGCCACTATTCAGCCTGTTGTTACATATGAGTATAATTGACATTTTGTTATTAATGTTTGTTTTTTCAAGTTAAATGATGTCTGAAAAAATGTAAATATGAGGACGAGAATAGTGGCCTTAAGACAGAGTGGGAGGGGGAGTTAGTTTTTGTGAAAAGATAGATATGGTAAGACAGTTTGCACCTTATGTAAAATAACACTGGCACAGTTCAAGGGCAGTAATATTAAGTGGCATTAAGACACGCATCACAGTACTTTCAACAAAGAATTTTCTTTTGGTTCCGTTCTATGGCGAACTAAATTTATTAATTATATTGGGCCTGTTTTTGTCTTTTCTTGTTTCACATTAATTTAAAGAAGCAAAATATGACAAATGATTTTTTTTTAATGTTCAAACAATTAGTAAGGTATGTTTTGAGTATTTTTAATCACTTAGTTTTCTGAAAAATATGTTTTGTCTGATTAATAATTAGAAACTATGTTTAAGAAAAGTTTTTAATTAAAAAAAAAATCATGTATTTCTTTGAAATGGGAAAAAAGCCACATGACGGGTGGGCATGAGCCACATTGTGACCACCCTTGTTCTATAAGTTATTTGGAGTGATCTGTATTATTTTCGAAAAGTGTTTGTCTCTGGAAGATATTTTTATTTGGTTATTTATGGCAATTGTAGTTCAGTGCAACCTTCACTTTCAAACACAATCAAATAATTATTTATTACATCTGTGTGTGCGCCAAAATGTTTGAAGTTATGTATGAACTCTGGGTAAACATTGTGAATGGCTTGTTTGGAAAAAAATTAATCTGATGCAAGGCTATCTTTCCACTTTTTATTCAAGTTTATCACAGAAGAGTGAAATAAATCTATGGGGAGACTAATTTATCCCAGAGTGAAGAAAAAATTATATCCAAGGAGAAACAATGCATCTGGTCTTCTCCCCTGCCCCCGGCCCTTCCATGCCTTTGACAAGACCCAGGACACCTCATTAGGGACATACCAGATGCGCTTCTAACTGCTGGGTGAACAGAACTCGATTCAAGTTATGCAAACACCAACACCTTTATCAGGTAAGAGAATTATTTTATTTGGAAATAAGTGTATTATTTTATACAGGTTAATACAAGTAGTGAAATCTCTTAATTATATGATATTACAAGGTAGATTTAGAATATGAGAATGATTTTACAGTATATTTTGCTGACTTTAGTTTGTGTTGCGCTCTATTGAAAGAAAACAAATGTGTGCTAATACCCTTACATATGGTTCATCCCTTGTTTCAAAGTTTTTTTCCATATAATTAACATGGATGTATATTTAAGATCTTCAGAACAGAAATGGATATGTTAAGTGAGCACATTTGTTCATGTAAGAAAGCTTTAAATTAATTATTATTCAAAATAATATTCCACCTAGAGACCAATTAAAAATGTATTTCAACTTTAATTATTGTATTTTTATGTTCTTAACGATTATATATGTATATTTAAATTAAATCAGGCCATTTAAAACGGTTTAATTTTTTGGTATAGACTCACCACTGAAAAGAAGGCATGATGATATTTAAGCATGAAACGAAATACTTTAATTGTGCCAACAAATCCTAAGCCCAAAACGGGGAGCCATAGGAAAGATAAAAAATGAAGAGGTTTTGTTGTGTTACTAGAACATCAAAATGAGTTTTCTTTTTTTCAGCAGCATGTCTTACCACCTTTTCAGGTTATACTCAAATGAAATGTACTAATTAAGCTAATGAGTTAGGTTTAGGGATGAGTACAGTTTGAATTTAGTTGAATTCTACCTGCATTTGCATGGGGGAAGAGTGGAAAACAATTATGGGAAAACCAGACTGAGTAAACGTGACTGGGATTATAACCTCAATCTCTTTGTCATTGGCAGTATAGTCTAACATGAGAATGACGCCTTAGACCCTTCAGATAATAAAGTGGGTCCTTTTTTTTTCATATGTGGCAATATAAAAGTAGTATGGAGTGTTAAGTTACAATATTACTAGTGCCTAAAATTTATAGTCAGATGCCTTTAAACTAATAATTTTATAGTAGACACTATAGATATTAATATTGTGTTTAATATACACCTAATAATACATATTTAGTTTGGATTTTACATTTCCACATACAACACTATTAGTGTCCAAGATGAATGATAAATCTAAACAACAAAATACATACCATCAAATGACATAATCCAAGTATTGTTTAGTGGGTACATTAAAAGTAACAAAACTAATTAAGTAGTTCCATTTAGGCAGCCTCATATTAGATCAAACTGAAACATTTACTGAAATCATAATCATGTTTGTACTCAATGTTTTAAAACATAAAATATTATGTATTAAATAGAGAGCCTTACAGAACATTTCTTACATTTAGAATATTAAATTTGGTGACAAGTCACTTATGGTGACCCTAGTTGTTGTAGAGTGTAAATGTGCATAATAATAATACTAATAATACACTAGTGAAAGTAAACTATACATAAAAATCTATATATGTACTTTGTGAACATATTTAATCATAGTATAGTTTCTATCAAAATATTTGTTTATTTTGTTAACATCTATCTCAGGAGCATTGAATGTCCGATATCTCCAAAGGTACTGCAGTTATAAATATAATTCTTTTACCAATTGTTTTCAAATTTGGTGTAGTTCAACTATCAGTTCTCAATTTTCTAATAGATTCTCATACATCTAGTCAAGGTCAGACAATGAGGTGTTCACTCCACCCACAACTAACGCTATTAACATATTACTACATAATTTGGTACTATTAAACGGAGCATCAAGTAGAAGATGTTGCTGCATTTCACATCAAGTCAGTTAGTGAGTCATATTCCCCACCACATATAATGTCATAAGATGATTTGGACAACATTTAATAGAGATATAAGTGGCATTAAATAAAAGGTTTTCAATTAGAAAAGATACAACATATAACATTAAGGTCAATCAGATGTCCGTTAATTTCCTCAACACGTCTATATTTCATAACCGATTGTGACAACATTTGGTAAAAATATAAAGGGCTTTAGATGGACTTTTTCCATAATAAATGAAGGTCTTATAGCTCTTTTTAAGGTCAGTCTGTGAGTTATTACCTACCATGTGTGTACCACCTTAAACATATTTGGACAAAAGTGGGTATGTTTGTAATGGTCATCAAAGGAAATTTTCAACAATATATTGTGATGTTACTCTGATGAAGTAAAGGGTTCTTCATAGATTTACTATCAAAATAAAAAAGGTTACCCCAATGGGATTTGAACACACAGTTTGTGGGATGAGAAAACCACTTGCTAATCTCATTGTCGATTAATTTAGAAATTAGATAAATGACTACAAGCGAAATAGAAAAAAAAAAAATTACAAGCCAATAACAATCAAAGTCCCAAAATCCTTGAAATATAGTTAGTGCTACCATATTACGGGAAACTGCCCCACCATTCTTCCTATGTGATTGTACAAGCAAAGAAAAATCTGTGTCCTAAGATGAGGCCATATTTTCAATTCCCATACAAGCAAATAAAAGGCTAAGTACAGGTGTAAAGGAATAAAACACAATCAAGTCTATTGCCTTGTAGTGTATATTTGGCGTTCAATTGTTGTTTTGTAATGTTTTGGGTTCACAAGTATAGTTTATTTTACTATATTGGTTTTTTTTAGGTTGAAATAGATAGGCAATACTTAAAATAGCCTATTGTTGGTCTTGAATGATTTAAGGTTTGATTGTAATTTTATATTTAGTGCGTATTTGTTCTCTCATTGGTTTTTGTATCTATACACTTACTAATATATCAACATGAATGGATTCAGTAGTGATGAAAATGAATACAGGAAGACTGTAAATGCTGGTAACCGGTCAAAAAAATGTGTTAAATGTGTTGAAGGTGAGAACTACGAATTTATCCACTTTAAGTATTTCCAAACGATTAACCTAAATCAAAGGAAAGTTGTAATCATGAATTTTAAACTTCTAGGTTTTAAAGATGAACAGGATATCTATTTAAGTGGGTTGATGTATGTTTTTCCAACAAACCGTAGGCAACCACGCAATAACGAGGATGAAAGTAACCTATGTAGTTATAGCAATTCCTATTAAAAAATTTATTAAAAACAGTAAGATGGTTGAAATTCCTGCGTGCCATCAGGCGTTCCTTTCAATACATGGTATTTCAAATAAAAATGTCAAAACTATAAAGAAAGCTCTTGTTACTACTGGTAAGGCACTCACCAATCGAAGAGGAAAACACACAAAGAGAGTACATAAGTTGCAAGAATATACTTAAGGTAAAGTCCACATGCATATTAAGTCCCTCGTAGGCAGGTGATCCCATTACAGCAGCCATTATAGCACAAAACTAAATTTAACGGAAGAGTTGAATTTAAAAAAGCTCCACAATATGTATCAGGCCTTTAATCGTATTAATCTTGTATTATATTAAATGTATAGGCAAATTTTCACAACAAAATACAATATAGAATTCGGCTACCCTAGAAGTGACACATGCTCAACATGCAATGAATAAACACCAAATATTACTGGTCTTGAAGAAACAATTAAAAACTGTAGTAATACAAATGAGAGGAACATAATCCAGATGGAATAAAGAAGAAAAACATTTTAAAAAAACTGTTCACATAAAAAGGCCAGTATGTTCTATATGAGAGAATGCGCAGCAAAACATGCATCAAGAAAACTTTTGATCGTGAGGCATTATATTTTGATTATATGAAAAACCTGCCTACCCCGAATATTTCTACTAAGCACGTTTATTACTGGCGATAACTTTCATTTAATATGTTTAACATACATGTTTTATCAACAGGTGAGTCATTCATCTTTAGATATGACCAAACCATAGCAAAAAAGGGTCTGATGATGTGGTTTCAATGTTGTACTATTTTGTTGATTACGTTCTTCCCCCTAGTGTGATTCTCCTTGATTTGTTTTGTGATTCGTGGGCTGACCAAAACAAAAACTATACTATAAGATTTCTGCAGTCTTTAGTGCACAAGCTTGATCGATTGGATTCAATCAGGATTACTTTCCCCATTCAAGGTCATAGCTTTGAGTGCGACAAGAACATGGGGAACATAAAGCAAAATGTGTGAATTGAAATACCATGTGAGTGGAACGAACATGTAAGGGCATCTTGTGTTAAACCTTCGCCTTTTGTTGTTATCGAATGTGACACTCACTTGTTTCACAAATGGGGTACTTATTTGAGCAGCATGTGTAAGAAAAAATGTATTTTCTCTACAAGGAGAGTAACTGACCTGATCATTACAATGGAGCAGACACACACACTGCAGCTGAGAAGTACAATCTGTAATGGTGTCATATGCGGTTAAAGATAATATAGGGACCTACAAGTTCTACAACGTTTCTGTGGTCCAGTCACTCAATATTTCTACACCAACTTACCAGTTGCAGCAACCAGGGAGAATAATGACGACGGCTAATAAACTTTGTAAAGAAGTAGATTTGATCATTTGTAGTAACTAGTCATAGCTTATATAAAATGAGTATGAATTTAATATTGTGCTTACATTTAATTTTGTCCTTCCTAAAAAATATGACAGTATATTTTTGGGGAAGGGGGTCAAGGGGGTTGAAAAAGAATGTGTTTATATTGTATTTATTTATATTCAAAAATGCGACTATACATTGGGTGGGGGGAGAACGGAAAGTTGAAAACGATTGTCTAGATAAGAAGATAACTGAAAGTGTGTGAAATTTGATTTTTTTTTTTAAAGTTTGTAGAGGACAATGTTTGTTTTTTCATACAAAATATTAGGTTTGTCTCCAAAAAAATTAATTAACATAAAGTAATGATTTTTTTATTAAAGTTATTTCATGTGTAAGCTAAATTAAGATTTTTCTATTTTCTTCTTTATAGCTATTATTTAAGTGCTGAAAACGTTTTGAAAATTAAAATTAGCTTTTCTACATTTTAACTATATATTACTTTGATTATTATTTGCTTGTACCCTTCATATCGAATCGCAGTTTTCCGCATTATTCCCTTGATGACAGCAAAATCATGTCAAGATTAGAAGCTTTTATCATTTTAAAATATATTTTATATTTTTTTAAAGTATGTTAAAATGGTTTTACTGCTCTCAATTCCTTTGTTTTCTAAAGTAAAATACAGAAAATCCCACCATGATGTAACAGTTGATTCGAGCTTTGTTACCTACCTAAGTTAATTATTATTATTACATGTAGGGTTGGATTGACTTTTAATGACTACACGCCAATGGTTAGGAAGGTAAATGATTCAAAAATAGGACATGGCATTTTAATTTGGCACTTTCATTTTAATATGTTTCATGTTGATTTTGTACTGTTAATTGTTTTTTACATATGTAAGGTACATAAATAACAAACTAGTCAACCATTTTAACCTTTTTCTTAATTATCTTTCCACTGTCACTGTTTAAATATCTTAAACATTACAGAACATGTCTTTCTTGTCAACATATTTTCAAACTGTTTACTAGTATATTTATATATTCAACTAATAAGTTCACTATTATTGGCATATTAATTAACCTAGTTTTTTTTGTTAAGTCATAATCTTCATAAAACCTATAATCTTTTCTCAAATACTCAAAATTTTGTAGTGTCTTTAAGTTATTATATTAATAGCTCTAATATAGTCAATTTGTTAATTTCCACTTTTCATTTTGCTTATCAGCTATACCTATAATCTGCTACGACTTAAATAAATATTGTTTTGCACAGATTTATATATTTTTTCCTTGTTTGGTGCTAATTAAGTTCAGAACTTTAATATTTAACAATCTCAATGACGATTTTTTTTTAGAAATGTTATAGTACCTGATTTATTTGACTTAATTTATTGATATATTAGTTTCTCATTGAATAAATTATCTTCATGTTATGTTTCATATTTAAAATGATTAAATGACCAAAGAAGTTGTACCAATTAATCTAATTAGCTGTTCCATCCAAATACGTTCCTTATATTATAAACTCTACAGGATAAATTAACTATAAGGGAGTTCAATAACAATAATAATCATAATTAATTAATCAATCAATGTTTATTTAGCTTTTAAAAGAAAATTACATAATTGATTTTATGATACTATTCCGAAGTACCTAAAGGTACATCTTCATGTCTTGCAGTTAGATATTTTAAAATAATAAAATAGTTAAAAAACAAGTTTTACACATATCAAAATATTTCCTCTCAAAAATATGCACATAGTTGTTTGAAGCATGCCTTGAAGTAGCCAGCCTTTAATTTTACTTTTTGCTATACGTATTTGGGGAATATCTCGGAGTTTTAGTGGTAGTAGATTAAATAATTTGGGGATGGTACATCTCAGTTCCTCTTTACCATAATAATTAGAGTATTTGCCAGTTGTATGCACTTCTTTGTTAGAAATTGAGCAGTTATGTTAAGGGAATGGGGTTTTATTTGATTGTATTCATCGGAATGGTAATATCCTATATAGAGGCTGTACTCATATAATTGGTTAATAATTATAATTCTATGCTGAATGTATGTTTGTTTGTTAGCATTTTTGGTACCAAATATAATTTTCAGGATTTTTTCCCGGTAAACATAAAATTTTGATTGTGTAACATTCTGTTGTTTATTCCCACATGTCTATGTCATAAGATATTATTGATTGAACTAACGATTTATATATTATTATTACTATCGTTTAGATATCCAGGTACATTCAAAGATGGTAAAAAACATATGTAACATTTTAGTTTGTTCTCAAGTTTGTATGTTCCTGTCACATTTATGATGTTTGTCAATGATTAGTCCAAGGTAAGTATGACTGTCTGTTATGTACAGTTTTTCGATACAGTTACAACATGTTTGTGTCCAATTGTGCAAACAATTATAGTTGTGATGCATAATATTGACTCTTGTATGGTGCATTTTAGGAGAAGAGATATGTATAACTTTGGTTTTCTTTGAATTTCTTATCAGACGATGGTCATGAGCCCATTTTGTATCTCATTGTACTCTTGTTGAAGATTGTATTCTGCTGTTTGGAGGTTATTGTTTGTAGTCAGTATTGCAGTGTTGTCTGCATGAAGGTAGATGTGTTCATGATTTACTTGTCTTGTGGATTGTATTGACGTACATTATATATAGAATAGGTCCTACTATTGAGCCGTGTGGTACTCCCATATTTATCACTTTGGTTTCACTTTTTTGTGTTATAATTTGTAGAGGTCTGTTAGTGAGATAGTCTCTAAGCCATCTTAAGTACGGCCAGTGGTGCAGGAACGGTTTTATTTGGGGGGGGGGGGG
>CABFWB010002439.1:52044-73465 GCA_902151455.1 Timema bartmani
GGGGGGGGGGGGGGGGTAAAATTTCCCCCCGTACCCCCTAGTTTCTGCGCCGCTGAGTACGGTCCACCAATTTCAATCATTTTTAATGATCTCAATAATATATCAATGTCGAGTGTGTCAAACGCCTTTTTAAAATCAATAAATAGGGTCAAACTACGTTTATTGTTGTTTACAGGTTTGTTAATTTTATTAAAAAATGTTCTGGAAGATTTTTAGCACTTTTATGTTTTTGAAAATCATATACTTTACCAAACACGTTAAATATTTTATCTTGACAGAGTTGATCATTAACTAGAAGTAACAGACACTTTAAAATTTACTATGAAACCTGTCTATCAAATAGCAAGTTTTGCTCGATCAGGTCATGCCACTAGTTATTACAAGGTAGTCAATATGTTGTGTGCATTTCACCCAAAGTAAAATATTGTTCTTTACTGTAGATGATTGTATCAAAATGGCATAGTTAATTATAACTAGTCCCAAGTAGTAGGGATGCATAGTCAACGTCATTTCTTCTGTTTCTAAGTCAAGCTTGAGATTGATTTCCATGGGCATTGAAATGGAATTGGTATCTTCCATCTGAAATCACTTGAGCACATTTATTTAGATGATGAGATTGATCTAATTTCATAGAGCGTTTCTTCATATTTATTATGCCAGTAAAATTATCTACATTGTGCAAGTCAGCCATCTCAAACCCCTTGGTTAGTTGCCCTTGTACAGCTTCTAATTAAGTGTCTAGCTTGCCAATATTTATAAAGTCACCTACTCAAGTAATAAGAAAATGATATTTGTTTTAATTACCATAATGAATAGGAAGTAATTGGCTTCACATCGATCAAAACATAAGGTGGTGATGTAGTGGTTGAACTTCTAGTTCCATTCGTGTGATGCTTGTTTCAGCCCATATAAAGGCTTGTTGAGCTTGTATACAAATCTTGCTTCATTATTTTTTGCCACTAGGTAGTTCCATGTACACTTCAGGTTTGATATTTCCCTGTAGAAAGGCTGCCTTGACACACATTTGATGGATTGTTAAATCCATTTGGTTAGCTATTGCCAAAATAACTTGGAGAGTTGAAAAATCGACCACTGATGCATAGGTTTCCTCATTGTCAACACCAGGCTTTTATCAAACACTTTTGCAACTGGTGTTGGATAGTTTGGATTTATATTTATTAAATATTTTATTTTCAGTTATCCTTTTAGTTTTGAACACCTATTTCTATGATATTATCTTTTTGTTTTGAGGTAAGGTGACCAGGTCCTATGTTTTGTTCAAGATTAGTGCATCTATTTCTTGTTTTACTGCATCTTCTCACAATCTTCAGTCACTGCGTGATTTTATATACTTGATGCCTTCAGGAAGGTCTTCCCTGTAAGATTCCCCCAGCAATGAGTACAGCGTTCATTACCTCGAAGTCACCTAGCCATCTGGGTGGTTTCCTTTCTTGTTGTTTTCTTGTAACTTCTTTCTCTGGTTTGATTTCAGTTTCTTCCTCAATCAGGTCTTCTATTAACTCTTTATTTTTAAATGTTGCATCTTGAAATTTCCCTTCCTATGGTTTTTCCTTTGTATGATATTGTCTTCTTCCTCCATATTCATGTCCAGTGTAAATCGTGTGGCATCTTCCACTTCCAGTTCATTTAAAATGACTTCCCTGGTAAAGATTATTTTCTTTCTAGAGGGACCCCATATTCCATAAGAGTTTGTGGAGTATCCTATTAGAATTACCTTCCTTGCTTTCGAATCCAGCTTAGTGCGCAGCTGTGTGGGCACATACTCAAATGCATTGTTACCAGTATTCAATGACTTTCTACATTTGGGTTGACTTCATACCACATCTCTGCTGGTGTATAAATCTTGTTCTCGTCATTCAGCTAGGCAGAAGTTCGGACTGCCTCACGCCAAAGATACTTCAGGATAGCTGCGTCCTGGATTATGGCTCTCGATTAATCAACAATGATCCTATTTAATCTTTCCGCAACGCCGTTTAGCCTAGGTATGTAGAGCACGATGGTTTCCCCAAGCATCCCTTTGGGTTCACAGCACAGTTAAAATTTATTTGATAAGTACTCCTCACCATTGTCAGAATGCAATTTTGGAATCCTTGAATTAAATTGTGCTCCACCATTGCTTCATACCTTACAAAGTGATCATACACTTCACTTTTATGTTCCACAAGATAAATGATTGTGAAGTGGGTGTAACGAAAATATACATTATAAAGTTAACCTTGTTTCATTGCAGTGGTGTATATACAGTTGTTCTTTCTTAGATATCTCACATACACCATCATTTATAATGATTTTGTGGACCCTACTTTCCATTTTGCTTACAGAAAGTAAAATATTCCTTAACCCTGGCAAATATAATATATCCTTGATAGTGCAACGTGTTTGTTGACTGTGGACTGGAGGGATGGCCTTCACATCACATTTGGTAGCTGCGGAAAATGTTGCCACAGCTTTGGAAATACCAACTACAGATGGTTTAGCTAAATTTATCGGTCTGGAGCGTACAAACATAAAAGTTGGTATGATCATGTGGTCAGTTGCGCCAGTGTCTAAATACCATACATCATTTTTGCCAGATTCTCTTTAACCCAACAAAACACAGTTTTATTCTAATCTTGTTTTGCTATTTAAAGCTGCATCCATATCTCTTTGGTCTTCTTTATTTCCAGACAATGTGCCATTTTCATGCTTGACATATTTCTCCAAGAGTCGTCCATTTGTAAATTCCATTGTGAGTTTGGCATATTCTACAGTTTACAATGCAGTAATTCTGGGTATTTTGGCACTATCATAGGAAGGTAGACACATTCAGTCAGTTTCTACAATCTCATGATTAGCATGAGTTGATTTCAGGTACAAAATTGTTCTTACAAATTATTGCCATCTTGAAAGTTTATGGTGAGTAGTTTCTTGCATAGGTACAATTGAAATGTAACACATTGTCTCTGAGAAGTACCCTTTAGTTTATCCATTATTTACTTTGGGGTTGGTTTGTCCTTAACACATTCAAGATGGTTGTCTCCAATTTCTTCTATCAGCACCAATCTGCATTTCTTTTCATTCTTCTTAATTTTTTCTAGCATCTTGATTTGCTATTCTTCTATAGTGGTGTCAATTAGTCTTACATTTAATACCTTCTTGTCCAATATTATATTCGTGTCTTCCTCGGCATATTTAGACAGTTCAAATTCTTCTAATAACACCTCCATGCAAAACTTCCAAATGCATAAGTGCCCCATTGAATTTAGCAATTCTTCTTTTCTTTGTTGGGCCCATAACCTATTGATTCTTAACACTTTGTGCCTAGGAAATACACATGAAGAAATTATCTTAGCACTTGTTAGAACACACTTGAACAAAATTACGCACATAGCAAACAATTATGTGGCTACATTGATTCACACAGATACTCAAATGCCATTTTAGTTGTGACTGATTCTAATACAGGTTAGCCTACTATAGCTGTGTAAATTGTTCATACAACATTTTTTACATACTTATTTATTTTAAAATAAAAATTATACTAAATAAATCTTCATGAATAAATGTAATGAACATCTGATTTAACTCCATTTGTAAAGGTTTGATGACATTTCCTCCAAATAAATAGTCTGAATGCATTCATTTTGCCATTATAGTGACTCCCAGTTTAAGTATTTAAATATATGAATATATGACATAGTGTAGTTATAAATAAAATACAATAGTTTTGTGTTGTCTAGACTCCTCATTTTACATTTCCAATATTTGGAGAGTATTTTGATAACTCAAGTCTTCATTATCAAGAGAAAAATAACAAATATCCAAGTATAGTCAAATTTAATTTCCACCATATTTTATAATAAAAATATTCTCCAACAAAAGTATACCGTACTTTTGCAAGTCTAGAGAATAAGTAATTGGATTGACACACTAATATTTGAAAAACATTATTAGTTTTAGTAAGGAATGTTTTAGATAAGTTAATTAAGACAAACAAAATACAATATTTACATATAATTAAGAATAAGAAAATATGAGTGGTGTACAATGCATAAATCATATAATTGAGATATTATTATAAGACACGTCATTAAAAGTACACTAATGTTGAATTTGTGAAAACTAACTAAACAAATCTAACCAAACAAGAATAAAAAAAGATTAACAGCTGTACTATGATCCGCAAACAGTTAAAATAATATTGAAGTAGCAGAGGAAATAATAGAAATAATAACTCAGGTTATGAAATACTTTTACCAATTTTTAAATTTTTTGATAAATTGTATGATTAAATTAAACTTTATTTACATTCATTTGAATTCATGAAATGTGTAGCTCCATGGATTTTACCATACCATAGGTGTTAATAATCTGAACATCCGATGAAAAGGTACACTAGAGTTACATAACAAAAACCAAAGACTATTTATGATCACACTTTATTCATTTGGAAATAGTGCCAAGGCTTCATCATTTAACACGTTAGAATCACCAAATTAGCCTCATATAGAAAAATGAAAGGCTTTTAATAAATACAAAAGAGCTTACAAAATAGAGGGAATTTCCATATTTACAATTTAAGTTAAAGTTTACAATGCAATGTTTTAACATGTCTTGTCAAAACAGATTTAAATTTAGTTTTAAAAGGACAGAATACACAGAAAAATTGTGGCATTTTTCCACATTGGTTTCGTTGATGCATTAACATATTTTTACGGTAGTCATACATTCTTCCACAACGTTGGCAAGGAAATGGACCAGATATATTTCCTGACGGTTTATTCGGTAAAAGTTTATCATCATAAAATATATCTTGTAAGGTTTCTTCTGAATAGCTGGTCAAATGTTTAACTTTCTGACCAAGAAATTTTGCCTCTGAAAAAAAAAGTTAGATATTATGAATAAATACAAACACAAACACATTTTAAAACAAAATGTAATGTAAAATAAAATAATTATATCCTCAAATATATTTTGAACTAACACACTATCACCTTCTTAAATTATCCCAACTAAAAGAAAATGAATCAAGTAATGTTTAAGAAAATAATACAGTATTCATCTAATGAGTGTAAGGTAAAATAATTTAAAAACTAGTTCCAATGAAGGATTCAACAACAGTCTCCTGGATTAGTTAGGTTAGCTGCACTTTCATTCTGTGTGGAAGAATGTAGACCATTATATAATAATTAATAACTAACCTCACATTTAATTAGCCAGAAAGTAAGGTACATGAATATGCTTGAGCTAGGAACTGCATTACAATGCAGTTTTTTTTCATTCAGTTTACAACAGCAAAACTGCAATTTCATATTAACACTTGTTTTTAAATATAGTTAAATTATGTTGCAAATTTCAATTTTATTATAACCCGCCTTGGTGGCGTAGTTAGCTAACACGCTAGTATTGTGTTGAGCTAGACTGCCGAGGACGGGGAGATCGAGGTTTGAATATTAATCAGGTGAACTGGGGGTGGTTTTTCCTAAAAGGTTTTCCACTCAACCTCCATGCAAACGCAGGTTCACTTCATCTAAATTAACCTTCCCAATTTCTAACCCATTAGAGTAATTAGAACTTAACCATATGACCAAAATGGTAGTAAGACATGGTGCTAAAAAAATCATTATATTTTAATGAAGACTATATAAAATGGCACCCTAGTGAAATGATTGGTTGGAGCTGTAACACAAAACAAAATTAAATAGTGTCCATGAAGTGAAACAAGGTTTTAGTAAACATACTTTTAATTTGTATTTAACTGATATAGTATGGTACACTGATATATTTGTTGTGTTTTTACATGAAATTACATTTATTTCTTTAATCTTATAATAATGGTTTTAGTTATAAATTATACATCAGCACACAAATTTAAGCAATAAACTACGTGCATTTAAAAATAGCTAGTTAGGTCTATAAATTGACTCCTATAATGTTAATCTGTTGACATTTATCAAATCCTTGAGGGAGTGTAACAATGAGACAATCAAGTGTGATGTAATCATCACTTACTAATAGAGTTCTACCATGAATAAGACAAGCACAAAATATTACAAGATATATCAAGTAAATTGTCAGTTGGAAAACTTCTAAATTCTTCTGTTATTAATAAGTTTCAGATTTGTTCAATGATTAAAATATCCTAATTAATTTGTTATATCGAAATAGACAATTTTTTTAGTAATAACATTGTTTTAGTTCAAGTTTTGAAATGATGCATATTAGTGAATTCAAAGTGAATGAGTGCAATGAATTTGTAAACATGGAGTGAAAGCAGGAAATATAGTCATTCCTGAAAAGGAGGCAAGCTTTAATAAAGCAATTATTGTTTTCCATTGTGTTATGTTGCTATACTTTTTGTAATGGATTGTTCTAATCTTCTATAAACATTGTTGCATTGCAAAGTGAACCATATTTTCTTTCAATTATTTACTTTTATCAATTAATAACAATAAAATTTAATTCAAATGCTTGGTTATTTTTTGAATTTATGATTTAAAAGAAATATATTTTGAAAATGAGCTCAAAGAGATGTGGCCAATAGCATATGCCAGTCAATACAAATTCTTTCAGATGCCGAGATAATATTAATTGTTTCATTTAACTTGAAGAAAATTGTTTAACCACTTTGTTGATTTTGTATTACATATGTTTACTGTATGTTCTTATCAGAGTTTTCTGTTAAAAAAAAATCAAAATTTTCATTACTATGATTTTTTTAATCTATCTTTTTCTTTACAATTTTTGAGGGGAAACTGTTAGAATAAAAAAAAATTAAATCACAGAGTTTACTTTCATATCTTAAGAAGCACATTATCGGGAAAAAATAACTGATCTACAAACATTAGTTAAGTATTATGATATAGTATTAATGAACACTTCAATTTTTCAAGTTATCCTGACATATGTATGCAAATAGCTGCACCATCACTTTTAAATACCATATGAAGCGATACACTCAAATCACAGCTAACAGTACACATCCTAGATTGTACAGCCTCCACAACACATCATAAATACCATACAGAGTCACCATAAAAATGCTTGGTAATCCCATGAAAACTATAAAATAAAAAATAAAATGCTAAGACATTTAATAATAGCGTAAATATTGTGTTTAAAACAGGTTGTTTAATATAATTAATTATATCTATTACACACACTCATTTGCAATCCTCCTAAATAAAAGAAAAATAGAATTAAGGTATACCATTGTCAAGATTACTAACATGATAGTTTAAGATTAGATCTTCCAATTTTGAGCAGGAACCAGGAAATGTCAGCAAATACAGCCACATAGATTTTCTCTGGGTTAGATGCTGTCGACTTTAAACATTTTGCAGAACCAGTATTTGTGACTGTGATTACTGATGACTGTAGGCCTAAGTAGCAGAAACTTTCACAAATTACCTATCAAAGACTCACTTAATTAAATAATGAATAAAAAATGAACCTGATCATGAGATAATAAAGGATAGCCCAATGGAGTACAGGACCAATGGTCCATTTTTTACAGCTCCAGGCAGTCATTTAAAAAATATAATGTTTTTGATTCCTGTTTCTTAGGTCCTACTCAGTATTGCAAATATAATTAATGTAATTTAATGTTATGTTAGACCTGTAGAGCTATCTCATTTACATTGCACACAACCCAACCAGTTCTATATACCTCACTGTAAAAATGTGCACCTACCATATTTCTTCGATTCTAAGACACCCTCGATTGTAAGACACCTTAAATTTTTAATACCACCAACAGAAAACAGCTTTGATTCTAAGAAAATAAATAAAAATAAAAATCTAAAATACTATATTTATAAGAAATATTTTATAATAGAATTAAATTTATAAACAACATTAGTATATTTTTTTATCAGTAGTTATGTTATTCTCACTCCCTTCTGAATCAATATCAGTCTGATTCTTCTGAACCAATTTTATCTTCACTGTCCCATAGTATATCATCTTCTGAGCCACCGAGAGCATTGGTCAAAAAAAAACTGTGATTTTAGGACGCCAATGATTCTAAGATGCACTCCATTTTTAGAGACGTTCAAAGGGTAAAAGATGCTAGTCTTAGAATAGAAGAACTACGGTATATGAATGGACAAAAATGAATAGATATTAATGTTTTAGTACAGATAAATAAACATGAAACACAGTAAAAAATAAGTTTTAGTTCTAATTGCATAATTTATCTGTTTACAGACTCAAATTATGTATTTATGAATCCTTCAAACAATGGGCAAGTATTTTACCCTGCGTTTGACCTCTAGCTATCCCTTTTACACCATTATTAAAACGCACAAATACTTTCCTTTAAATAACTTTAACATGTATTGCTCTGTACAAGTAAATAACAAAAATGCGAGATTACCAATGCAGATCAATAATTCAAAAATTAAAAATATATTTTTGGGAAAAATATTTTTCTATGCTAATAATTATTTCTATTTTGAATTACATTCATTGAAGTTTATTTATGGTTAGCCTATAGGTCCAGTTTTATTTTAATAAATGGCCTATATAAATTAAATAATATTTAAATGATGACCATATTAAATACAATACAATCAAATATTGATTACAAATTAGATGTTTAATGTGACCAGTTATCTTATATTTAATGAAAACAAACTAAAAAATAATAAGTAAAGTAGACTGTGTCATCAAATGTAAGCAAAACATTTAGATGATAAAACTCAATAAAATATCAATGTTTTATATTGAATAAATGGCTCAGTCACAATAGAAGTAACTAGAGACAAAATAAGTTATTTTTAGAACAAATTAGTTATGAACAGCTCTCCTACCTGTAGTTTACTAGATAGTAAATATTTAATATATGTGCAATATGCACTAAAATTAAAAACTCAAAACCATTAATACTGTATGAATTTTGATCAATGTGAAGAAAATGTACTTTTTTAACTAAGGTTTAAGTAACATAATGAGTGACAGCTTAATATGTGTGGTCAAATTACATAATAATAATAAATTCAAATTTGTGACAGGATAAAATAATAGACAAACACTTAATATTATCAACTCATAATTCATTTTTCTTTTATATCAAATCATATTACTACTAATGTAATAATTTTAATTCACAGAAATTTTATAGTGAAGAAATAACTTTTATTAGTAGCTCAAATTTAAGCAGGATATAAATTAATTGTTATTTAATGAAATAAATAAGTTTTTGGATATTCATATGGCTAAAATACATTTAAACTATATTTAAATGGTGAACAAACTTAAATTTAAATATCACTTCCCCTAATAAAGGTTTACATTTATTCACATATAGATCTATATCATGATTATTTTGCCATTTCAAGTGAATGTTTAAGTTTAACATGTCTTTTTAAGTCATACTTTTTCTTAGATCTATATGAGCAGAAATCACATTTCAGACTTGCTGCCTTCCCACACTCTAATCTCAAGTGGGCCAGTAGGTTTCTGTGATACTGGTAAGTTTTACCACACTGTTTGCAAACAAACGATCCCAACTTCTTGTCGGCAAGTAGTGACGGCTGACGTAGTGGGTTAATGTCCTCAGAACTACAAGTGAGAGTTGGTGAATCAGCTTCATAATCAATCAAAGATGTGTCACCACGATCGGTATCAAACAGTAACATATCATCTTGTACCGGTATATGCCACATGCTGACACCTGGGAATATATCACCATGGATGAGTAAAGAATAATTTTACATATAAGCTAAGTTCTTTTATTGCTACCAATTTCATGAACATGAGGTGGACAAGATTGTAATAGAAATAGGAAGTATGGAAGTACATGGAAAGAAAAGGTGTGTGTTGGTACTAAAAGTAGAATGGGTGAAATTACAAAGACCTGGTTTTTGTAGGAACTCAAACCCAGAAAATGTTGGGAAGTATGATTTTGATGATCTCTTTAGTTTTTACTTCATTCTTTAGAGATAATATCACTTAATTTTCTAAATCAATGTAAGTCTATCAGAACAAAACTTGTATTTATTTGGTTTTATTGACAAATTGTTTATGTTTAGTAATTTTCAGCCACAAAATCTACAAGCAATTAAGATGTATTCAACATAATCTTTGTCAGTTCTTGGTAAAGTAACAATTTTGTATTTGAAATTTGAAGTTAATAAATGCATTGAAACTTTGAATTACAGTATTGGAGAGAATATTTAAAGGCAGATTTCAAAACTTTAATCAACAAACACTCGAAGGAAAACATCATTTTCCAGACTGAAATACTATATGCTAAGAACAAAACAGAAGTAATTACACTGCAAGCAAATACCCATTAAGATGTTTAAAATATAGTACACATCTTAATTTGTGATTTACATCTGAATACATAAATATAAAACATATTACAACAGCAAAAATTCCCTATATTTATAGGTGTGTAATTAGGTGGTAAAGAAAGAAGATTCCGGCATAAGAGGAATTAATCTCCCAACAGGATTAGGTTGAAAACCTCTCAAAATGAATCCTCGGGTAGGATGTAGCAGCAGTGATAAGGAAAAATGGAAAGGATTTTTATGAATATACATAAAGTTTAATGGGCGCTTCGAATATTGAAATGTTAACCATATGATAGTTGGTATATAATCAATGTTTTTGTTTGGGTATTTCAATTCATGGAAATTAATGGAGCTTTGGAAGTGCATGCTAAATGTCACGAGGAGATACAAGATTAGGAATGAAACTGTTCAGGCAAAAGATGGAGTACAGTGAATAAATTAGACAGTAGGGAAAGCAAGGGTGAGATGGTATGTTCATGTAATGAGGATGAAAAAGGAAGAGTTCCAAAAAGAATGATATAGATGAAAGATGTAGGAAAAAGACCGCAGATGAAAACAAAGAAAGAGATGGGAGGAGAAGATAACAGCAAGTGTACGAGGGAGACGAGAGTAATGGAAGCAAATAAAGGAGTAAGAATGATGGAAAGACAGACAAATATGGAGGCATTTTACTAAACTGACCCGGCCACAGCCTAGAAAATGTTGATGGGCCAAAGATAAATTTTTTAATGTCCATATATAGATTTAAGTCTTTCGTGGAAGAAGTAGAACCATTAGATACTTATAATGAAAGTATTTCTAATATAGTTCATGCACCCTGATGATGTAAAGTGTTTATAGTAAAGAGTTTTAGATTACATCTTTGAAACTATCTTGTCTTCCTTTTGTGCGACTTGAAAGGCGGGTTTAGAGCCAAAATAATACATTGTTCTGCCTATTAGTGAAAACCCTAATTGATAAACATGATTGAGTTTTTGAAGGACCATTAAGAGTAATTTAAAGCGTTTACTGTCAATATTGGTTTGAAAGAAAGGGTAACACTAATTTTTTGTACTATGAGAATCTTCCTGTATGCTCTACAACAGGCATGTCAAACTCGTTTGAGCATCAGGACCACATTTAAATTTTACATTAATGCATTTAAAAAAATGTAATATTGTCACCATCTTAAGTAAAAAAAAAATCAAATTTAAAATCCTTATTATTCCAAAAATAAAAATAAAATTACATAATGATTTATACTTATCGTCCATTTGTCTCCAGAAACATGACACCTCTAATTTGCAGTAAAAAGTGAGTTTTGGGTTTTAAATCTTGTGACATAACTTTAATAATACATAACAAGTGTATGTCAATAAACCATTATTTCTAGGGTGTGGTGTTCCTTTTCATAAGATAAAACAACTGTTCCTCTCTCGTGTTTTAATGAGCATTGCACATATTTGGTGCATAAATTTAACAAATTTAGTGTGTATATGTTTGGTAAACCAACCACCTATACTTAATTTTCCAAAATAATACCCAATCTACATATGTCATAGTGCCAAATTGAGTATTTATACTTTTATTAAAATAAGAATCAGGCCGGATTGTATTGGTTCTTAAAACATTCCGCGGGCCTTGCAGAATCATTGTTAGGGCCACAATCGGCCCATGGGCTGCAAGTTTGAAATGGTTGATCTACAGAATACAATGGAGGAGTTGAAGATAATAACAGAATAAATTACTATGTACTGTGTGTAGTTTAGACAGTGGTTAACTTTGTGTGTGTGTATGAGTGTGTTTGTGTGTGTGTGTTTGTGTGTGTGTGTGTGTGTGTGTATACACTCCATTTACTCTGAAAGGTAGCAGACGTACCTTGCCGATCTTGATGTATTGCACTATGACCCTATCTTATAAGATTGACAATGGTGGAATAATGCAAGGTAGGCTTGATACCTTACCTGTAGAATGAATAGTGACTAAAATTTAAAAACAAATATATATTATGTTTCTTGGTGGCTTAAAGAAGAGCACTTTTTTCTGTCCACATCGAGAGAAAATTAATTCAGGAAGAAGGATCTTTAGTAAAATTGATTTGTCAAAAAGCAGTTATTTAAGGTCTAGGTTATTGAAGATATTTGTACCTATATAAAATACCAAGTGGGATTGTTTATATTTTGTTGGTTGAATTCTGGGAAAAAGCAATTTGTTCTCATTTTAGCTTAATAAAAACAGGATCTTGATCTATGTTGAGAGGAAACCTCTTGTTATATAATACACATTATTGTTTATTTGCATTTGTTTTTTGTTTTAGTAGTGGGGGTGGGAGGTGTAGAAAGAGTTTTGAAACAAACCAATGATGAGCTACAGAGGATACAGGTTTTGGGTTAGGGTAAACATGAAAAAGTGTTTTCCTGGTTGATTGCCTCTATGTGGTATAGGATTGATACAACCAGAGACCAGAACATTAATTAAAAGAACACCGCCCGTAGTTATGAGCTTAATAAATTTAAATCCTTTACATTATCCACACAATAAAGTGAGTTAATTCTGGTAATGGATCTAGACCTATATTTAATCACCAAGTCCTTGTTTGGTTGCTCGGCTGTAAAATAAAGAGTACATTTTGTTTAATATTATTTCAAATTAATAAACCATCTGTATTCTTTTCATCTCTATCGTTTGTCAATAACATGGAAGCTAGCTACAATAAATGTATGAATGGTATATTTGGTTTCAACATAGGAAATGTTTATCTGTAATTTTTAAAATTTCCTTTCTTAAATTTCAAAAACAGCTTGGATATCTTTGCTTCACATAAATTAATGCTTTTGTAAGGATAACATCAACTCAAAATTGCTCGATTTGGCCATTTGGTTAGGAAATAGTTTTTAATATCATGTTTCCCATGTAGTTGACAAACTGAAATGATAAAAGTATAAAATTTCTTAGGTTCAAAAACACTTTCCTTACTTAATGTATCCAGCCAAAATTTAAATACAAAATTATAGATGAGGAATATCTGCTGTAACACTTTTTCAAAACGTAATATTTTAAGTATACCATATAGTAATAATCTTTTTACTAAGGTTTAAAATCATTTAGAAAGTAATATGATTTAAGCTTTTTTTTTATGGATATGAAGTCATACTAGGTAAATAATTTGATGGTCGGACTTTTCAAAATATTACCTTTATTTTAACTTAGTTAATGAAATCGTGTTTTTTTTAATCTAAATTTACATTATAGCCTTAATC
The DNA here is from genome assembly GCA_902151455.1 of Timema bartmani. Taxonomy (NCBI): domain Eukaryota; kingdom Metazoa; phylum Arthropoda; class Insecta; order Phasmatodea; family Timematidae; genus Timema; species Timema bartmani. Next base: position 65,585 of record CABFWB010002439.1, read on the forward strand.
ACCAGATATACATCAATTGAAGTTATAGGCATACATGCACACAAATGAATACAACTCATATGACAAGAGACAATCAGTCTTATAATCATTAGTAGAAAAATTTAATGAAGACTTTAGATTTTAGTCACCAAAATTAGCAAAAATAGGTCTTATAGCTGTCATTGTAGTCATTATTCTAATTAATTCCCACACACTCAACTCAAAGGCAACTCTGGGTTTATGAATGAGTTCCTTTCCAAGATCTTGTTCCTTATGTGTTTTGTTTGTTATGTGTATCTTGCATTCCTGAGATTTTATAAGATAAGTATTGTGTATGTTAGCAGCCATTTTAAAACACTAAAACCATGTACTAAACTTTGAATGATCTAAATAACAGGTTTTATTAATATATGTGCATGTTTTATGGTTTATCCTGTATGATACCCTAAATTAAAATAAAATAGAAAAAGAATAACAAACAAGATAGTGTACTTGTTAATTTTAATTAAAAACATAAAGAGTTACAAAATAGAAATACAAATTTACACTTAACAGAGTCTATAAAATAACTGACCACATTTGTTTTTGTGCCACACAAAAGATTGGTTGGGCACTTTGTGCTCAGTGTTCGCAGCGCTGCTACTATTCATTTCAGGTATATTTGCAATTGAAAATCAGTCCAGTTGCAAAGTTAATTTATTTAAATGTTATAATAATGTAGCACTATATGGTTGGTATTTCATAACTCTTATTGGAGAATGTAAACATTTTTGTGTGAATTGCGATGTTCACTATAGTAAACGTTCATAAACAGAGAGTTGCCTGTAATGTAGTAATTTATCATAAGAACACAAACTTTTAAGGCACTAGATTACTGAAGTTTTGGGTAAATCTGATATTTTTTTTTACATATTTAATTTCATCTACAAGAATCACATAGCTTTTGTGTTGTCAGCCATGACTACAAGACTAACTATAACAGCAACTAGTGAAGGATGACCCTGAATATGCGACACACCAGGATGTCTCAGTGAAAGAGCATTGACGCACAAAACCAAAGGTGAAGGTTTGATTCCCGTGTCCAGGCAGCCATTTTTCACTTAATTAAATATGACTACATGATCCACCTCATTAGAAAATTATATATTTTTATAGTTCATTAAATATAAATGAGTTTGTATTCAACAACATCGACCAAATCAAATACTGTAAACTTGGTCTTAACCATATTTCTTTAAAACAATGTTAGAGTCAGCCACTATACACTATCCTCATTATTAATACAATGGATTAAATATCAATTAAATTGACAAGTATGAAATGAATCTAGTGTAATGTTCTTCTGATATCTTGTGACGATTAATAATGTGACTCTTCAAATTCCATTTTTGTTTGGTCACATACCCACACAAGCTACAAGAAATATTTGGATTTATGCCACACTCTTCTTTTATATGTCTACGATATGATCTCCTGTGAGTATACACCTTGGTACATTTTGTGCATTGATAAACCAAAGTGTTATTAGCTGCAGCTACTGCATTGTAATTAACAAATTTAGAATGTTTTAATGAGGTGTGCCCTAGATTATTTGATGAATATATCGACTCTGGCAGTTCTGAAAAAAATAAAATCAAACATTATAGTGTACAGGCACTATAAATAGTAAGTAAATAAATATTTACCAGAGAGAATTAAATTTTGGCACTTTTTATATAAAAAAATATATTCATTTATATGTATTAGACAATATATAAATATATAGGACTAGATACATACACACTAAGCTAACTAATCACGCCATTCCCTTATGATATAGGCAAGAAACAGTACATAGCAAAAAAAACTCTGCATACTTAATTCATCCTCACTAACTTTCTCTACACTTCTCCATCCTTGCATACAGCCTTCCCTTCGACCACTACCATAAAACAGATCATACATGCTCTTTTTTCTTAAAACTCTTAATGTTTCTTCCCTTTTTTCACACATTTGTCTACAACATTTAACCACGTCTTACATGGGCCTATGCCATCCTTTTGATCCACACACTCACTCTACCTTCATATATTTGCTTCGTCACTCGATCCACATTCATGCCCTCAACATGCCCAAACCAACATAAGACACTTCTTTCACATTGACTTAATGAATTCCCTTTCAAACCACACTCCTTCAGAACCCATTCATTAGTGACTCTGTCCATACAAGTTTTCCCACATATATTGTTAGATATCTCATTCCAACCACATTCACCTTACTTTTGTGTTTATCCTGGCAAACCCACACTCCACAACCATAAAACAATATACAAAATTAAAAAAGATAAACAATTTTTATTATATTTTAAATATTACTCAAATGGTTTCTTACTATTAAATACTTTAAATATCAAATAACAAAAAAAAAGTATATATATATATATATGTGTGTGTGTGCTAGTTATCAATATAGTGTATGATAGTTATTTTTAAAAGATATATCATAAAAAAATCTAGGAAAAGTGTGCGTCTGAAAACATAATGTGCTTGATATTTTCAAAATTAAAATTTTTTAAGGAACAATGATCTAATTTTTATAATTTTCGTCTAAAACATATGACTTTTTGCGAAAACTTATTGGCTTTTGGGCTAGGTAAAAGTAACAAAAAATGGACCTTTGGAGTTTAAAGTGCTAAACTCAAAGTTACTTGGGGAAATCAGGCTTTAAACTTTGGCAAGTGCTCTGGAAGTAATTTTCCACACCTGATTTTCAATGAGGATTATTCTTATGCTAATCATGATAAATTTCCTCTAGTATATATGTCTCATTCCTACCTATTATAGCAAGTTTTAATAGAGCTTATCTTAAATGTAAAAAAATAAATAAAAAATTGATAACTTCTAAACAAAAATAGGCTGCCAAGTTGAAATTAAACTCACATTTTCAAATTCATTCAGAAATAAATACCGGTAATGAATAAATTAAAATGACAATTTTTTTCTTGCTTATACAAGAATACCATATTTTTGTCTTGTTGTATCCCAAAAGTGGTAGTCATTATGTCATAATTATTTTTTAAAACAAACACTAGTTTTAAATTATATCTAACTATATTTTATTTTTTCTCTAGTAAAATAAATACTTTTATTTATAAATAGAAGTACCAGTGTATAGGTAGTCCAAATATAATATTTTCATAAATTTAATTAAACTTTTTAATTATCCATATAATATACAAGGTGTTATTCAAAATTAAACAAAATATCAAAAATATAGTGACTTTTTATATTTATGGTCGATTCTTTTGACATTTCATGAACTTTAAGAACCCTATTAAAAGCACCAAACTATTTTCTGAACTTCTTTTTATTTTTATATCAGGAGATTGGTTGAATCCCGAAATCAAACTATAAGTTTAAGATTGATAATAAGAATAAATTCGAAATAATACTATCAAAAGCAGATATCTGTGCCCTAATTACCAAAATGGTGCTTATTATTACGATTTATTTATTTTTAATAAATTGAAAATATTAATAAGCAATTTAGTGTTTCCATTACTAAAAAAAATATTTCTTTATTTTGAATAACGATGTGATTTGGTTAAATTCATATGAGTGATTAAATGGAACTGTATTAAATGTGTGTTAGTGATGTATCTTTCTTCATCCTTGCAAGAAATCACCCACTAGCATATACAGCGTAAAACATTTCTTAATTTTAATTGAAAAACCTGATAAAATTAAGAAGCATTCAGGCATCATAACATTCAGCAGCACCCTTTCCAAGATTACAAATAATATTAATAAAAACTTAAAGCATGTGAATTACAAATATAATGTATAGTACTGAATATGGGTTGAATGTGTTGGCTAAATTTCAAATACTAGACTCACAGCCTGATATTAAAAAATGTTTCTAGCATTCCCAATCACTAACAAAGTAAAGAAATAAATTTCTATTCATTGTGGTAGACAGCAACTTACCTCTACCCACCTTCCCGGGTAAATATTTAGGTGTGCAACTGGTTAGAAAGCTAAAGTTACCCATATTAATCCACCATTTGAAACAATGTTGTTTGAATTTATGTATATATGCCAATATTAAACTACGTTTAGTTACAAAAGGTGCATTGTAAGTGGGGTTTAGGAAAATAAAGAATACTGATATAAGACTAAATAATGATTTTCCTTTAGTTAATAAGCTAGAGTAAATAAAATTTAATCTCACATTAATTATTTTTTTAAATATACCATAATAGGAACACAAGAAAAATGTTTTATTTTATTATAATCATATTTCAAAATGAACACAAATATTTCAGATAGATAATGAATGTACAATTCACGAGCTATGTAGCAATTTAATTAACCTAAAGGTCTTTCCACTCTTAAATAGCAGTAAAGACTATTATGGACACTTACCATCTATTTTATGAGCTATTGGTTTCCCCGTTCGCGTTGTTGTGTTTAAATCAAATGAAGTTGCAATTGTGTAGCTTAAAATTGGGCATTGTTATTTCTATGGGATTAGCATGCTATATTATATAAAGGCGGCCTTACACCAAGGCAACCAGAGGCAACATGTAGCATGCAACATATTAACTCAATGTTGTATGTCGGAGAACATAGCTCCTTGTGATTTCTGTAGCATGCTACAAAGCATCTACACCAAAGCATCAAAATTGCCTCTGTTTTCAATCGCCAGTCTGCTAAAAGATGTCATCGAGAACGACGATTGCGGCAGCAGCTTATCTTATTCTTGCCATAGAGGTAAAGAATCGGAGGAGGCTAAGAAGGTGGTGGAACAGACAAGTGTTTTTAGGACAAAATTGACACCAACATGATTTTGTATCACAACTAGTTGTGATTGTGCAGTAGTAGTTTTTTTCTGGCCTTGTGTTCACTATGAAATTGGGTCTGAAGATTATTTATTTTCTTCTTTAAATTTGGGACGTCATATTCATTCTAATAATGCCTATTTATTTATTGAATCAATTATCTTGAATACTCTAATAAGATATTACATTAATTATAACTATCTCTCTATAATTCACATAGAATGTTTATTTACCATGAATATCACTCAAGTTACAATTAATATGTAGCCAGGAAAACAATTTGAAACACATTCTACTTTTACACTAAAATCATTTATAAAGGGATTTATTGATCAAATAATTGTAAATCAAGTTATTATAACATGTAATTCAATTGCTTCAGATTTTTTCATATAGATACTAATTTGCAATTTACTATTCATAGCTCTCCGACAATTTTTAGAAAATATCCACCCTCTTTTTGTTGTTTTTATAGTCAATTAATCAGTGATCCCAAAGTGTGTCATGACTCATATACTCTTCAATTAACTTAGAGTTGTTCCAATATTTCAGTATTTAAATGTTTAGGAATATACCCTGCTTCATAGCGTGATTGATTCTTCCTTATCATAATTCTTTTTTTTTTTCTCAAGCTCAACTTATTTTTACTTAGTTGATAAAACATGTCTGAAAAATATAAATGTATAAGTAACCTCAAAAGAGTTTAGTTTTCATAACAATACTACAATTTTTATGATAATAGTAAAAATGGATTACATGTCAATTCAATAAGGGCAAATTTCAATAATAAAAAGTGGAATTGTGGCTCTTGCCCAAATTCTTGTTTCAAGCATCTTTTCAAATTGTGCAGGTATTTTTAATGTTTTACATAATATCAGCTTTGAAATGCCAATTTCGAGTTAGTTTCAGGTGAAGTAGAAAATGTTCCAATATGTCAGTGTTTATATGTTTTCGAATATACTCAAAATGTTTGGAAATTATTATTTTTTTTTTTTCACATGGCAATTTATGAAAGGGCACCTTTAATACTAAAATAACTTAACAAGATGATATCACTTAGTGTTTATGTTTAAGTCTACTGCGATAAAACTGGTCATAAAGAAAATCTCACTACAACAATTTAATAACAACAATGCCATATCTAACCACTACTCCTAGTTATCATATTTAACAAGGAAACTTAGTGGGAATGTTGTACATTTAACTGGTTTGAAAGGCCTTAATGGTTGTATGTTGGCAAGGTCTCAGATATAAAGAATATGAATTAGTTTGTTACCATATTAGGTCTAAATAATACTTATAGCGCCATCAATCTTGAGTCTTAGCTTGATTACCTGCAACCTATTTGACACCAAATATAGATGTGACATAAATTTAGTTTTTAATAAAAACGGACTTATGCGTTGAAATACATTTTTGTAAGATGAAGTGTGTCTAAGAGTAAACCCAAGTATTGATTAAAAACTCACTTTTGGAAATTTTGGATAAATTTTATTTAGCCAAATAAATATCCCTACAATAAAACATATTTCTTCATTTTTGAGAGAGTAATCTATTTTGCCATGAGTATTTTTTGGTTAGTTTTAACATTTAGTTGGCACTTTTAAATGTTATTTTATGTTATTTATGTTTTACCATCGTCTACAAACCAATTTTAACATTAATAAAATCATGAATTCTAGTTTTGTAAATGAATTATTAATAATTTTATGTAACAATAGTATAGGTTCAATACGCGTAACAAAAGTAGCATTCGAAATGTTTGTTTGATGAAAAAGAAATTATTGTAGACTAATCACATACCAACAAAGACTGCAATACACTCATATATTTTCAACGCCCTTAAAAATACAAACACACACACACATATATATATACAGCCTAGCATGCCAATGCTTTTAGTTAGTGATATACGACCTTAGGAAACAAGCTCATTGGCAGAGATTTTGACACAGCGAGCCAAAGTCCCTTGGTTCAATTCACATCTTCAGGTGTCATTTTTCAAACATTTATATCAATAGTGGCTATTGTATAGAATGTATATTTAAATATATTGTTTTTAAATATGTATCAGTATGTACAGGGGCGGTGGAACAGGGGTGGGGGCAAAGCAAAGTTTCACCCCCCAATATTTTGTATTTAAAGTGTTTTTATACCAAAGCTAGGACAATTTTAATGAAGCCATAGCTGAATCATTGTCGTTTAAATTACACGCTGACTCCTAGTAGGCACGTTCGCCGTGCAGAACGCTACAATGAAACTTTATCGCACCAAAATCATAGTGATTGAGCATGCGCCAAACAGTTATTTACATACCTCGCTGAGTGTGGTACTATTTTATTAGGTGTAATTTTGTGTTGGTCAACTTGGTTTTTAACATAAAGCGAAAGGCAAACTACGAAGTATATGTGTGAGAAGAGCTTCTGCGTGAGTATTATAATTACTACCATACAGATATATTATGCTTGATTGAATTTACACTGACCCATAAAGTCTATCAGATTTTATTCGTGTGTATATTTGATTGCATATGTCCACCTGTTCTATTCTGTTACTTGCTAGATGGGTTAATGTTCTTGAGACTAATTCAGTTTACCTGATGTTCGTTGGACACAGACCAACAAAAATATTTAACAGCCACAGTGGCTTGGTCGATCACTTCAAATAATGTGTGCAACTACAGAACTTTATGTCAGGCCTAGTTTTTTTTTTATTAATTGTTACATTTATTAGCACATGGGCTATTAAAGGCTTAATCTAATGGGGTAGGAATGAGGAAGGCAGTTTTAAGGAAGTGAGTCCGCATTTGTGTGGAGATGGTGGAGTGAAAATGGAAAAATCGCAGTGATAAATAACTTGTGGAAAACCACCCTAGGTTCACCCGGCAAAGATTCAAACCTCAACCTCTTCGTCAACAGTTACTAAATGATTGTGAGCCAAGGACTCACCCTCTAGACCACCACTGCGGGTGAGTAAATACTTAGGCTGATATGCTAGAACGGTTCTTATCATACCCCCTAATAAAGTTATGCGTTTAGGGCTAATGGAGTTTTATTGGAAAAAAAGTTTTTTTATATTAT
>CABFWB010002439.1:73514-108972 GCA_902151455.1 Timema bartmani
TTTGGAAATTTTTGCCCCCCCCCCCCTCTCTCCCCCAGCTATAAAACGTTCCGCCGCCACTGAGTATGTATGGGTTAATATAATTAGAGTTACCTCTATGCTTGATGATTAGTTTGCTTACAGGTATTCTGCATTTAAAATTCTATCAAGGATGTGTTTACTCCTGTCCATCAATCAATGTTCATACAATGGACACAATATTTTGGCAGATTAGATTAGCTTGACTTAATATTTTTGTCCTTATATGTGTGTGGTTAGCATGCTTGACTTTTATCAGGTAAGCCCAAGTTTAATCCTGCCTCTCCAAGCTTGGGAAGTTTTATACAAAATGTGGTTTTCTATCCTCTTTTTAGGTGAAAGCTGGTGCATTTCTTTAAAATTCAACATAATTTTCCCAGATACTCGGAACATTTTTTTTAAAAGTTTAAGTATTACATATAAAACCAAAACTATCTAATTTTGTTAAAAGTTTTTTTTATTTAAAGAAGTCATAAAAAGTGTTGGTGAGAAGATGTATGTAATTCTTCTGTACAAAGCATACTGGATCGGACACATTGTAGGGAGGAAATGTCTTCTGCATGATGTTATAGAGGGAAAGGTTGAGTGAGGGAAAGAGGAGGTTAGGAAGAAGGAGGATTCAAATATTGGGTGAGTTGAAGGAAAGAAGAACATTCTGGGAAATGAAGGAAGAGGCAGAGGACAGGGCACATTAGCGGTCTAAGTTCACAGAAAAAAGGGACGGATCAGTTTTAATACAGAACACATAATAATAATAATAATAATAATAATGATAATGATAATGATAATGATGATGATAATAATATTAATAATAATAATAATAATAATAATAAAACATTCTTAATTTATCATAAGTTATTGTATAATCAATCTAGTTAATAAAAATGGCTTGATTAATATAAATTTATTTCTCAAAAAAGTTATAAGCAAAAACATATATGACATATTTTAAAGTTAGATAACATTTTGAACAATGTATTTGAAAGTGATCATACTATTTTAGTTGTACTTAGAACCAAATTATTTACATATGTATAGTAATCTTATTAAAATATAATATTCTAAAATATGTATAGAAATTTATTTTAGGGAATCTGTGCTTCATTACATTTATTTCATTGAATCAAATATACTATTTTTAGTAGATTTTCTCAAATTTATTTTAAATTCCATGATAAAAAAATATTTAATTATTTACTTTTATTTGAAATTATCTTTATATTAGTTATTTTCTAGTTTATTTTGTTACTGTGCACACTTAAAATATGATTTTTCAAATGACTTCTTCGCTTTGCAGAGTAGCTACAGTACATGCACTTGAAACTAGGCGCTTTCCCGCATTCATATGTAAGATGTCTTGTGAGATTATACTTCTTGGTATAAGACTTCAAACAATTCGGGCAAACATAAGGATTATTGGAACAAAACTGTATCGTTGAAACATTTATATTACTAATTCTTCCATCCATTTTATCTTCTTCACACATGCCAGGATTTATCAAAATGTTTGTTGAAATAATATTCTCCTTCGTGTAGAAATAATCTCCCCACTGGTTGTCAGCACCTGATGAAATATTGATAGTTTTATAATATGATATTTACACAAAATAGTATGGGATTAATATTATGTAACTGGTAAAAAAGTTTTTTTTTTTATAAATGAGATATTAAAACCAGGGTTATTAGCAGCTTATTTTAAGAAGGAAAGAATACAAAAGGCATTTATTAAGAAATTCACCAGCATTTTACATGAGAAGATATGGGAGCTATAATCACTATAAGAAAAATCATTATTTATAAAAATAATTTCATGATTAACGTAAGTGCTGTTTTATACTAAGTCTCCAAAAAATCTTCATAAAGTCAGCTAACAATCAAGCTATACCGACCAAACGCCCACCGCGTGTTGGTGAAGATAAAACAAGCTCCGTGGATAGAGGGTGTTATGTGGTCAGGATGTTACTTTCAGTTTTCTAGACCAGAGCCATTACTTTTTCATTCAAGTAGCTACTAATTTGTCCTCACGAGGCTGAGTTGACCCCATTTCAGACTCACTGATTCAAAGAACATCTGCAAACACAAGGGGTCGAACCCGGGACCTTTGAATCTGTAGCCAGGAACTATAAACCTTAGCTCACATTGGTGATCTTCATACTATCTAGAACATATAAAACCACTGTTTTTACTACTACTAAAACCATCAGGAAATGGTAGGTTCAGGAGTTAACAAGCAACTTTGTAAATTGAGCTTGGGCATGGCATTAAATTATTGATTTGAGTAGGGTTTAATTATTGAAAAAAAAAGTATAGTATGATTATAGTTCATAATTAATATGGGCTATGGACAAATATATGGGTTACAAGTCAAAATAAATAAGCGAACCATCCAGGATTAATTCCATGCTCAGGGTCATTCTTCGCTCATAGTTTAAGGTTGAGCCTGTGATGGATGAATGGAAATCATCAACTACATATGAGCGATCAATAGTATCACAAGTTATCAGATAGCCCAGCCATCTGTGAGTTAGGAGGGGTGCTTTGCTACTAGGTATACAATATAAGATTGTAATTAAAACCAAATTTTAATGAATATCAACACACAGGTTGTAAATTATTGTAATTACGAAACTGTTTGAATGAAAGAGACCATCATTAAATTAATTTAAATTAGTTGAAAAATAAAACATTTAGAAAGAGGAATTGAACCCAGAACCTTTGGTTTACCGCGGCAAAGCTTTATCACTGAGCTATCCAGAAATGCTAGAAAATTTAACACTTGTCTAAGCTTTTTTAGTTAAATACCTACATTTTTGAGAAAAATGTAAAAAACTCGGGTAGAATTTGGCACTGTGAAGGGATGTAAAAATATTACTAAAAAAGCTCTATCACCATCAATTTTTATTGTAAAGCCAAAAATAAAAAGGCAAAGGTAAGTTTATAAGCGTTCAAAAAATAATTCAGACATAATAGATAGAAGCCGTGTTTCAAGAGATATTTGAAAAAGGTGACATTTTGCCTCATTCTCTACCCTAATTGACACTTTTTGTCATCAAAATGGATCTTAGACTTTCTTTAATTTCTGGAAAAGTATATAATTTTCAGTATTTCTGTGAAGGGATTGTGCTGAAAGGAATTTGTTTGTTTTTATGCTAGTTATTTATCTAATTCTACTGTACTATTGGTAGATTCTGAAGTACGTGGAAAGGGGTTGGAGATAATATACCTTGCGGGAACATTGCTCTCCCAGCAAATTCAGTAAAAACTTGAAAGCATGTGATTTGAAATAATTTAAATAGTTTTTCTTAAAATTGATAACCGAATGTATTTGACAAAAGTATATTTAGCACATTTTAAAATTAATTACATAATATAGTGAAAATATTCAGAAATTGAAATGTAAAAGTGTGACTTGGCACTAGCAGCTAGTTCTGTTTTGTCTCTCGCTTTATGAATGTTTGGAATCAGTTCAAAAGAGATGAGTTGTACTTCATCTTTCCCAATCAAAAGATATAAGAGAACAGTGATAGCGGAACCAGTCTGAGGGCAGGGGGAGCTTTGCATCTCCCCTGGAAAAAATCTACCCTTCACTGGAATAAATTTGATCTCCCCTACCCTTTGATATGATTAAAACTATCTAGTATTATCAAATGTGAAGCTGAAAAATGGACTTATATCAAACTCCAATTTGCTTCTAGGAACATCAAGATTTCCAAAAATTTTGAGGTATGATAGTTCTAAATAACTTTTAAAAGAGTATAATTTACAAAAAAAATGGGAGAAGGACCGCTCCAAATAAGTGACAGCCAAATCAGGGAGTGGAGTATAGGGTCCTCATTGCCCTATATTCCCGAATATGAAGTGAAATATTTTAAGAGACATCCAATTTTCAAACATTTATTGAGTGGAGAGAGAGAGAATCTGACTATGTGTTTTCACCAGAAGGATATTTAAATTATACATTATGACTTGTGATTTCACTTAATACATCTACCAATTTAATATATATATATATATATATTTGTGAAATAATTTCCATGATAAACTGATGTATTATTGCTTAACAAGCTAGATTATTCTTTAACTGGTATGCATTTCATGTGTTTCAGATCCTGATTATCAATCTGAAAACTATACCATTAAGATTTTAGAAAGACGATATACAATTTTCACCTCCAAGACCATGTTTATTAGTTCTATAGCATTAGAATATTACATTTTCGAAAACATTCTAAAAAATGGTTGAAAGTAAGGAGTGGTTATAATTAAAAGTTAAGACTTAGATATATTGCTCTAGAAATGTCCAAATTTCATCCCATTGCTCTAGCTAATGTAGTTCTTATTTGTGACATCATATATTTTGGAGGAGTGAGAAGGGGAAGAGCTGTGGATGTCAGGTAAAAATGCAAGCAGCCGAGCTATGACTTCTCTTGCCCGAAATGTGACAACTAGAACTGAAGTCACTACCCCTCTCTTCCCCTTTCAAAACATAGAGTGATGGTATGACATGAAACAGGAAATTAATACTGTCAAGATATTGACCCCATGCCTACACATCTTTAAGCCCGATACACACAACAAAACTTCTTGTAAATAAAGTTGTACAAGAAGTTGCAGCCTGAATATGGTGGCGTGTGAGCACCAAAATTTGTACAAGATCTGCTTTGCACAACTTATTGTATACAATTTTAGGAAATAGAATGCGTCCTATATCAGCAATTTTTCTTGTACAACTTTTGAGTTGTAAACATGAAAACTTCGTCTGCTAGCCAGTTTCTTTTTTAAAAAAAAGAGTGAATGTAAGAAAAACAGATAAATGTTTGAAAACAAACAAATAATTATAAAATGAAGGAGGTTAAACCCCAAATATAAAGGTTTTCAACTGTTTAAGAAATATTTTAAAAAATCAAAAATTAAATGTTTTTTTTTTTTATTTCCATAATATTTAGGAATGATTAAGAAACTATTTACATTAAATACCAATATTTTCCAAAAACGCCATGTTTAAAAAAAATATTGTATGCAATCACAAATTACGTGTGAACATTCACTGGCTAAAATTTGTATGCAATCCATGTGACCAAGATAATTTGTACAATTTCTTGCACAACTTTATGTACAAGAAGTTGTGTCGTGTGTAACGAGCTTTAGAGTTTTGTGGAGTTTCCTGTAGCAAGTGCTTTTGTTTTGATGTGTATCAGTGAAAGCTAACAAACGAAATTTTACAAGTATATGTCTATAATAAGTAATAACACAATAATGTAAATCACAAAACAGAAGGACGCCCAAAGCTACAACTATCATAAAAAACCTCCAAATAGTTTCTTGAAGCATAAAGAGTTAAAAAAAAATCCCGGACCTCCTCTTTTAAGCTTGGGGGCACCCATTCCAAGCTTGCCTAAGAATTTTGGTCACGAGACGCTACTGGCTCATAAAGGAATTTATCGCAGAAGCAGTCATTTATTTCTTTATTTCACTAATATAAAACTCCTTAAAATTCAACCAAACCATAAGAAACATGAACATTTAGAAAAAAAAACACCCTATTTTGATGTATTTTAATTTTTATCGTTTTTATCACTAAAAAGAAAAAACAATGCCTCTAATTATAAGGTTTAAACGAATAAGAGTGAAAAATGCGTCCACAAAGAAAAGTCAAACAAACACTGAATTCTGTACTCCTCCTTAACCTGACCAAAAATGTCAGATCCTGAAGCAACTAATGACCAAGGAGGATGAGTCAGTGACATACATGTCACTTCAGCACCTAATGAAAAATCATCAATTCTTAAGACATTTTTATATTAAGACAATAATTTTTGAATAACAAACAAACCAATTTGTAGCCCGGTAGCCTTAGAATTGCATTGCACTTAGTCACCATTCATGGAGAGGTTAGTGTTTCATTCCCAGTTGGGTTAAATGAGTGTGATTTTTCAAATGTACTTTTTACTTATGTTTTCCCATCTGCTCTCAATGAGATTGTAGGTACCCATGCACAAAACTTAGCAATACAACAACCAGCCTAAATCTACAGGTAGAATGCACAACACCTAGCAAAACAGTAACAAGCTGAAATCGACAGACAGGGATGCACAAAACTTAGCGGGACAGTAACCAGCTGAAATCAATAGACAGGGATGCAAAAAACTTAGCTGGACAATAAATAGCTGATATCAATAGGCGGAGATGTTCAAAACTTAGAGGGACAATAACCAGCTGAAATTAAAAGGCGAGTTGGGGATGCACAAAACTTTATGGGACAGTAACAACCTGAAATCAACAGATGGGATGCACAAAATTGGTGGGACTGAAAACAGCCGAAATTAAGAGGGGACAGTAACCAGCTGAAATAAAAAGAAGGTGTTGTGTATTGTGTGTCTTTGCATTTGCTATGCGCATTTTGTTTTACTGTTGTCACTTTCTGTTACCATGGGCCTGTAGTCTTTTGTTTTTGTTTATCTAAAATGAAGCGACCGAACCGCGTCTTCTTTTGAGCGCGTGATAGAATAAAATAATAATTAAGTCTGAGTTGTTTAATTCAGTAGTCCTCCCGGTTGTTATAAATAGGGATTCCTCAGCCGTCAATCCCAAATAGAAGGAATGCACAAAACCTTGTGGGATGTTCTCGGCTGATATTAACAGAGGGATACACAACATCTCGAGGAACATTAACCAGACAAAATCAACGTGGGGATGCACAACACTTAGCGGGACAGTAACCAACCAAAATTAACAGAGGGATGTATATCACCTATCAGGGCAGTAACCAGCCAACAGGGGAATTCATAATACATATCGGGACAGTAAGCAGCCGATATTAACAAGGTAATGCATAGCACCTAACAGGGCACAAACCAGCCAAAATCAACAAGGGGTGGATCAAAGCCAACTAAAGGTACAGACACTTTCTTTTTAATAGTGAAATCAACCACTTCTGTGACCCCATAGTCTAAGGCATTTGACTCTGGTGCTGAAGATGGGGAGCTCACAGTTTCAATCCCCACTTAGTGCACCATGGCAGTTTTTTCATTTTCTAAAAATGTTAATGTTAATGCATTTTATCCAAACAATCATCCTGACCTATTAGATTATATAGGTATTTAGACAAACGCCTAGGATTGGAAATGTAAACAAATAATGATATATAGATTAATTGGTAGAATATAGTAAAAAAACTTAATCTAAAAGGATAAAAGGAGCAACTTCTTAATCATAATAAATATATAAATAAATAAATAAATAAATAATACTATCTATTTTTCTTTAGCACATTGACTTGCATATCGTTTCATAATCAAACAGTAGTTTTGTTAATATTTTGGCATCTTGGTCGGTATCATATACACAAACGGAAAGGAAGCCAGAACCATTCAATGGTTTGCAGGTATCTATTGTGAAAGAAATTCAAATTGGTTCAAATACAAACATATGATTGAAAATATTTATTCTACTCAGTTACAGACAAAACCAAACACATAAAACATTTAGTTACTTTTGGGCTATTGTTGAGGCCCCTGTGGCGTTGACAAGTGTATGAGAAAACCACAAAAGAATCTGAGTATGTAATATATATATGACACAGAACATGGCATAAAGATAATAGTTATGTCCAAGAATTTTATTCAATTATTTAATACTTGTAATTGATTTTTTCCATTGATGAAAGCAAATTGTAATATAATAAATTTAATCAAACACAACTTAATCCAAACAGTAATTTTAAACAACAGATTAATACATTATCAATCAAATAAACACTACACCATCATTTAAACACACAAAATTAGTGAGCTAATTTTTGTTTAAGTTATGGAACAATATTATTTACAAAAAATAAATACATTAATTCTTATTTGAAAAGTTCATAGGATAAGAATGGTGGAAGGATAGAGGAAGATGGAAGAATTTTACTTAACTGATATCAACACAGGCTGGAAACAGTTGATGATATCTTTGACTTTCAGAAATAGCTTGGATATAACTTAATTATTCAAAGTTTAAAATAGAAAAAAAAATGTTATCGCCCCTCTAAAAGTTTATGGCCGCAGAGGACGGTAAGTGGTAAGTAAGTGGTAAGTGGTTATGACTGTTTACAACAATTTTTTGACTTTAAGGCACTTAAATTGAAACTGATTTAAATCTTTATAATTTTTTTAAAGATTCATTGATAAAATTAAGTGTAATTTTTAATTTCTAATGTATTTTGCCATTTTATTGTATAAATGAAATACAACCAATTTTTTTGGTGTAAATATTTAAGAATGTAGCTTACATGTGTCATCATGGCTGGTTAATATAGGATTTCCCATTTTAAAGAATTTATGTTTTACTCAGCGAGTTTTAAATATCTAACGTTGATACAAAAAACATAAATTATTAAATAATTCTAAGAAAGTTCAACAGCATCACAATTTTTTTTATCTTAAAATAGTTTTTATGTAAACGTTCTTTGTATAAATCCTTTACAACTTAGGTTATTATTAGATTAAAAAGTGTGGTAGCATATGTCTATCTAAAATAGGAATAAAAAAGGAATTTTAAAAAGATTCAATGTTTTCAAGGAGCAAATATCATAGTGGCCATGTAAACTCCTCAGAGGAAGAGAGGAAGTGTTATCAGTAAATAAACAAGAGACCTCGCAGGGTGAAATGCTTATTTTCTTTCCTATCCTTCAGTATCGTAGATTGGTGTATAAGTATGATAGTGCTTAGATTACTTAGGTGATTCAGGTTAAGATGCAACCTGCTTCACAAAATAGCTTCAAAATCTTCAAGATGGTAATATCGTTGGAGATTTTGAAGCTATTTTTAACAGAAGAACAAACAAAATATCTTTAAGAAGGTAATTTCATTAATGATATTTTGTTTGTTCTTCTTTTATTTGCTGTATTACTTTAGTATTATTTTTAGGACTAAAATGTGAAAAATGCTCATGTAAAAGAAAGAAAAAAAGAAGAGATTTGTTAACCAGATCACTATTTTCTAACTTTAAAATAGCATGCCTTGGAAAATTTTGATATAATTATTTTTGACGTTGAACAAATTAAATAAAAACCAAATGCTAATTCTGTGTAAAGGAATTAATAAAATACTAGGTAAAAACAGCTTTGTAAATTCAAGATAGCGTATCTCGTACAATTTTGATCGCATTAAAAAAAAAAAAAATATTGGAAAATTTAACATTCAAAATGTTTCATAGAATTACATTAGTTTTTGAAAAAGTATATAATTTTCAGTATTTCTGTGAAGGGATTGTGCTGAAAGGAATTTGTTTGTTTTTATGCTAGTTATTGATCTAATTCTACTGTACTATTGGTAGATTGTGAAGTATGGGGAAGGAAGTTGGACATAATAGACCCTACAGGAACATTGTTCTCCCAGCGAATTCAGTAAAAACTTGAAAGCATGTGATTTGAAATAATTTAAATAGTTTTTCTTAGAATTGATAAACGAATGTATTTGACAAAAGTATATTTAGCACATTTTTAAAAATTAATTACAAAATATTCAGAAAATTAAATGTAAAAGTGTGATTTGGCACTAGCAGCTAGTTCTGTTTTGTCTCTCGCTTTATGAATGATTGGAATCAGTTCAAAAGAGATGAGTTGTACTTCATCTTTCCCAATCAAAAGATATAAGAGAACAGTGATAGCGGAACCATGCTGAGGACAAGGGTCGGGGGGCATTTAACCTCCCTGGGAAAAAATTTATCCTCCACTAGAATAAATTTGACCTCACCTGTCCTTTGATATATTAAAAACTCTCTTGTATTATCAAATATGAAGCTGAAAAATTGACTTCAATCAAACTCTAAATTACTTCTAGATGTATCCAATTTTCTTGAATTTGCCAGGAAATACCACTTCAAATAGCTCCTTGAACCATCTAACTGTCAGAAAAAAATAGGGGAGGAAAACTCTAAAAGGTTTCGAAGGACATCTAAATTTCAAAATTTTATAGGGGAGGCTCAATCAAAATAGCTTATATATGAAGAATTTGAAGAATTTTACACGAGGACTATTCCAAATAGTTTTTGTAAGACATCATTTTTCAAAAATTTGTCAGTTCAAATAACTTCTAGAGCAGTGGTGCACAATCTCTCAACATCCGAGGACCACTTAAACTTTAACTAACCAATGGCGGCCTGCGGGCCATCCCCCCTCGCTCTCGCTTGTCAAACACACATCTAACTTTTTCAAATTTAACCAATAAGACTATAAGTTATAGTGAGAAAACTAGTTTTGAAAAGCTCACTTATGAGTGATATTAAAATTACATGTTAGAATTTAGATATTAGATTACAAAATAATTTTTTTAACCATAACTATAAAGAGAGATGTTTAAAGTAAGGTCGTAGCCAGGATTAAATTTAGAAATGAGGGATTTACGCATTAGGCCGAGGAAACCTATGAATATTAAATCTCTTTTGAAGGTATTTGGAGTTTTTTTTGTAAAGAAACACTTTTAAAAACCAAACACACAATTGAACTAAGAGTACGTTTTTTTTAAAAAAGAATGCACTGATTTACAAAGGCAAAAACATAAAATAGGCCACCAATAATGTTTAAGTCTTTTAGTAGTCCTAATGATAAACTTGACACTGTTTGTTTTTTATTAGTCTGTCAATATCTGGTTCAATGAGAGAAACAGCAATTCGCAAGTTTCCCTCCAAATGTTCATCAGTCAGACGGGAACGACCACTTGATTTGATCTGTTTCATCACAGAAAATTATTGTTCACATAATCAGGTGGTTCCGAATAATGTTGTCCTTTTTATAGCATCATTCTTCAATAATTCTATGTCCATAGGCAAGTATTTTTTTTCATAAAAATCCAGTAAAGAAACTTCTGAAAATTTTGTCTTCAATTCGGAGTCACATTGCAAATCAATTAACTCCCCCTGGAAATCGTTGGACACTGTCTCAACATCAGTCGGGAACGGTAGGGCAAACATGTCAAACAATTTCTCAAATTTTCTCGCATCTTGAAACCGACGTTTAAACTCATTTTGAAGATTCTCTACAAGTGAGGCGAATTTAGTGAAGTTAATGGGTGCTTCTTCAGAACTTTCAGCAAAATGTTTAATTGATGGAAAATTCACCATTTGCCCAGATTTCAGTTGTGACTGCCATAATATCAGTTTAACCTCAAATGACTTTATTAAATAAAATAAGTTATGGATCATGTCAACTAAAAAAGATAAATCACACACCCAATCATCGCTCTCAAAGTCTGCTAACAACTCCTCACTATGACTTTCAAAAAAGATAAGTATCTCTTGGCGCATCTCATCCACTCTTTTAAGTATTTTTCCAGCAGTAAGCCAATGAACTTGTGTAAAATAAACAACATTGTTATACTGAGAGTCTAATTCTGACAAAAATTCTCGGAACTGACGATGAGTGAGTCCTCTGGAACGAAGAAAATGTATTACTTTGACTACTAACTTTCATCATGTGCTCCATATTAATGGTTTATTGACAAAAATTTTCTTAGTGTAAAATACAATGGTATATGACGATATCATTGCCCGTGTTTTCGCACTCTGTTGCTAAATAGTTCAAAGCCCCTTGCTTCTTTCCTACCATAGCTGGCATCTGTTGAAATACCATGTAATAATTTAGGTTCAAATTATACTTTTCAAACATTTTTTTCATTTCACAATAAATGTCTGATCCTTTGGATGTATTTTTCATAAGAACCAATGCCAGCAATCCTTCTGTAGTGTTAAAATTTTTATGAACACCACAAATATAAATTGAAAGCTGCGCAATGTCAGTGATGTTTGTGCTTTCATCCATGGCCAATGAAAAGTACTTAAATTCTAATATTTTTTCCTTCAAAGTATTTTCAAAGTCTGATGCCATTTCTTCTGCTCTTCTGAATACTGTCATATAACTAGCACTAATTTTTAAAATAATAGTTTTTTTCTCCGGAAAAGCTATATTTGCCACTTCTTCCAGACATTCTTCAACTAGCTCTCCATCTTTGTATGTCTTCATTTCCTTTACTAAAATTTTATATACAACAAAACTTGCTTTGAGTGCAATTTCCAAGTCGTCAGTTACTTTTAAAAAAAGATTTAGCTGGCTTGTTAGTTTAGCTTGCAATTCTTTTACCTTAACCGTTATCATTTGTCCAGTCCACGCATTATATTGGCCAGCATGTTTTGTATTGTAATGACTCATACTCCTTCACTACACTCACAGTTTCTTTACAAATTAAACATGGTGTTATATTCTATGAACAAATAACTCTCACTCCATTTATCCTGGAACACACGGCACTCGTCAGTCACGTTACACTTTTTTAGAGACATCGGCATAAAATGTTACAAAATTAATAACAAACAACAAACAATAACGTGCATATCGGCGTCAACCGTCAACTGACTGAGCCAACATTACAGGAATTACTGATACAGCTCGCGCATGCGCAAATATCAGTCCTTCAATACTGTTATCACCAACCTGGATAGTGCAGCAATCTTTAGTTATTTATTTTATTTCGATAATGTAATGTTAGCTAATTTAATCTATAACAAATCAATGGGTGATGCGAAACAAGAAAATCTGATTTTCTGGGTGGGTTTCCAAACACAATTTTATATTAGATCGACTCTTAAGCACTTTTCTCTTTATCCATCTCTCAGGCCGAATAAAATGAGGTCGAGGACCATATGTGGCCTGCGGATTGTGCACCACTGTTCTAGAGGTATGTAATTTTCAAAAAATGTTAAGAAGAGGACTTTTACCAGCAAAATTCTAAAAAGGTATAGTTTTTAAAATATAGCTGGCCAAAACCCCTTCAAATAGTTTTTAGAAACATCTAATTCTCGAGAAAAATTCAGCCGAAGAGCAATATAAATTTAAAAAAAATTCTTAGTAGGAAATATTTAACAAAGTTTATAGAGGTATTCAAATTTCAAAAATTTTCTAAATCAGGAATAATTCAAATAGCTTTTAGGAACAAAAAAAAAAGTAAGAATACTTTAAATAGCTTTTAAAAGAGTTTAATTTCTGAAAATTGGGAGAAGGACCATTCCAAATAAGTGATAATCAAACCAGGGAGTGGAGTATAGGGTGATATTCATTGCCCTTCTTGGAATAAATTATCTCCCCTCTAAATGTATATCACACCTTCTAATATTCTCGAATATGAAACTGAAGGACTTTCATCAAACTGCAAATGACTTCTAAATACATTCAATTTTCAAAAATGTGCCATGTAGAGACCATTCTAAATTGTTTCTAGAGATATCCAAAAATAAGGCAGAGAAGGCCACTCCAAAAAGATTCTCGATGCATATAATTAAAAAAAAAAAAAATGCAGGTGATGACAAATCCAAATAGTTTCTAAAAGCATCAAATTTTCAAAAATATCTAGGTAAGGATCATTCCAAAATGTAATTCTATTTAATAGCATCTAAAGATATAACATATTTAAACTGCTTGAGAAGACTACTTCAAATATCTGCTTTGAGTATCTAATTTTCAGAAAAAATTAAGGTGCAGAACATTATCAATATCTTTGAGGGGCTTCCAAATTTCCAAAATTTCTAGAGGAGGAACACTTTAAATAACTTCTAGAGGAATTTTTTTTAAAGTCAAGTTGAAGAGTACTCAAAATAGCTTCTAGAGGCATCCGATTTTCAAAATTTTCTTAAAAAGAACCACTCCAAATAGCATTTAAAAGCATTCAAATTGAAAAACATTTTTGGGGAAGATGACACAAATAGCTTATAAAAATGATAAATTTTCAAAAATTAGGGAGGAGGACCACTCCAAATATTTTTAGGGACATCCAATTTTCAAACATTTATTGAGTAAAGGGAAGGGTAGGGGGTATATGTGGTGCGAAATAAGTCCCTAAATTTTTCTTTTCTTGCATCCACCCCCCTCCCACCACCTTTCCTACCATACTCACACATATACAAACACACTCACACAATAAAGGTTCCGCCGACAATGTTAGAGAGTGAATGTAGTTTGACTCAGTTTGTACATGTCTATCTTTAATGTTATAGTATTTTTATAACATTATGCTGTGACATTTCGGTAGCACTTAAAAATAAAATTGAGATTGCTTTGCAGTTTTGATATTTTTGATACTAAAGTGCTATTCAATGTATTATTTTATACAATTACTTTACATACCAAAGAGAATATAATTTGCAATATACTATAAAAACTAACATATAAATAATTAGCTGCATGAAAATATAAAAATAATATTTTAGAAACACTTGGTGGTTTGATAAGATATTTTATTATTATTATTATTATTATTATTATTATTATTATTATTATTATCACCATCATCATAATTTATATTGGTAGTTACCAAGAACACCAACAGTCAAACTAATTCTAGAAAAAATAAAACAATACAAATATCAAATATAAATAATACCTTCTCACTTAGTACACATTATGCACTATTATTATGTGAGTTTTCAAAGTTTGTCCAGATTTTGTTTTAAAATTACAATATGGACAACTTTTAACTTCTGGGTTATCACATTTCAACATAACATGATTATCATAATCATTTTTTCCATTAAATAACTTTCTACAGTAAGTACAAACAAAACAACTAGTACTAGTAGGTGAGATATTTGATTTATTGCAACTGTAAACCACTTGGTTGGGTTCGTGAAGGTTAATAGAGTTACCATTAATTGAATCATGCCTTATTATTTTAGGGCGGCGTTTTTGTTCTGTTAGTGCATTGTTTGACCCTTCCACTAGCATTTCATGGCTATTATCTTTTTCTATAGTTACACTTACTAAATCATCTGTTGAATCTATAGATATTTCAGGTTCAAATTCTTCTTTTATAACTAAATTATCTGTGTAATTAAACATATCAGGTAGAATGTGTTCTACATTTTTATTATTTGAATCATGCCCCAATGATGGCAAATGTTCTATTGTTATAGAACTATCAAACATGATATTTGTAGTGAAAACAGTATCTCTTCTTTCAAAAGTCTTATTGGTAGAGTTTTCTGATTGATAATCAGGATCTGAAACATATGAAATGCATACCAGTGAATAAATATTAAATTTATTTTATCATCTCTATAGAAAATGAAGTAGCTCTGCATACATTAGGACAGTTACCAGTTAACTAACCAAATAAATGAATGTGTATTGATGAACTAATACATCTAAAAAAACTACCAAAAATCAAATTACACAAGTCATGGAATCCCCATTAACAAGATCAACTTCTATAAACGAAAACAAACTATAAAGAGAGGTGTTTTCGAGTAAGGTCGTAGCCAGGATGAAATCTAAAAATGAGAGATCTACGCATTAGGCCGGGGAAACCTATGAATATTGAATCCCTTTTGAAGTTATTTGGAGGTTTTTTTGTGTATTAATGTAGGGCAGAGGCTTCAATCATGTTTGTGCTATTAGTTTTATTTTTTCTACTCTATAGGTTGCTCAAATAAAAATGTCCCTTTAATATGCTAAATTTATAGTTTACATATTCTATGGTTTATGAATAAAAGATGTTTAAAATTATTTAAATGTCAAAAAGCAGTTTTATCTCAAAATCTTTAAATATATTGAAAAAATTTTATACTGTGTTTATAGATTAGCTAATCACAGTTTTAAAATTTAAACCAGCTCCTTTAAATTTCCCAGACATTAATATTTCCAGAACATGTTTGTTCTATTATCAGATATTAATTTTAACTGTTTAAAAGATATTAATTTTGTCAGTTTCTACTATTTATAAGTGTAAACTTGTGTTAAGAACTTTAGAAATTGATTTTAAACCAGAGTATGGTGATTACTATTAATATATATTTTCTTACCGTACTTTAATGTCGATAATAATTAAACAATGTACAGCAGTATTAATTAATTTTAATGAAAATGTCCAAGGAAAAGGAAAGGAGGTTTGAACAATATATAAAATATTTATTTGTGACTTTTTAGGGTAAGCAAGGTAAGCAGTGGAATATGAAGATTTTTTTTTGTAACAGTAAAAACAATAACTTAATTAATTATTATTTTTAATGAAGCCATACTAAAATATTCCCAAAGGCTGTTCACAATGCAGTATTGCAGCCAAAACGGCATGCAAGTAAGCCATTATATATACCTACGTAAGCTAGTTGAAAGAGAGTAGGCTATACATGATCTTTAATCCACATTCTTTGAACAGTGTAGCTATGGGGTAATGCACTATAAGTTTAAGATGGATAAGAGTGAGAGATGCGGCCACTAAGAAAAGTCAAACAAACATTGAATTCTGTACTCTTCTCTAACCTGACACAAAATATCGGATCCTGAAGCAGCTAATGACCAAAGAGGAGGTATTTTTAGAATGAGTCAGTGACATACATATCACTTCAACGCCTAGTGAAAAAGGATATACATTTTTATTTAGTACCAAACCTTACTACTCATTCGAAAAATATAATTCATTATGATATTGAAGTACATGGGCATCTTTTGCAATAGCCTAAGCCATATAGAAAAACTCCTTCAAAGTAATTCGGGTAAGTATAAATGTGCATGAATATTAAGGTTATAGATGTTCCCTATATTAGTTTGTTAATAGGAGGGATTAATCTGATAGGTATGCATTGGCTTCTGTGGCATTGGTTGTGACTTATATACAAGTGTGTGTATTTTAAATGCTTTTTAATTACTATACTTAAAATGTTTAATTTTGTAGGTAAAATATATTTAGAATTGAATTAAAAGTGTACTATGTGACAATTTATTTATCTAAACACCTTTGTTATATCAATACATACACCCCCCAAATTAATCTTACTAAAACACATTATTATTAATATTATTTCTTCTTTATATGTTAAGAGCATTAGTGTCAGAATGTTATGGTTTTAGACAGAGTGATAGCACTTATATGGTGTTTACAGTTCTGATGTCAGCTTTATCAAAGTCACTTGAATGTGCTATGTTTTTTTGCTCAGCACTTTCAAATTTACCTGAAAGTGTTGTAAATGAAGTGACTAGGATAGATAATATAGCTGACAATAATTGTGATTATATGTTTTGTCTAAAATATAGATAAAAACATATCAAGTCCAATTGTAATAAATGCAATTGTGATGACACAATTACATTATAATACAAAGCCATTTTAGAATCACAACCAGTTATACTACTACTAGTCCAAAACAATTGACTTATGAGGTATTGAGTGTCAAAACACTTTCCACTTACTTGAAGATGAGTGATTGAAATACAATTTCACAGCTAAAACTTATCAATTCTATTTGCAAATAAATGTATGCATTCAAATAATCTGAAAAAGAATTATTTTATTATATTATTTTCTTGTTAGATATTTTATATACTGACAATTAAAAACATGTATTACCATAAGATAGCTCTGATTAAAAAAAAACACAACTTAAGAGTAGCTAACATCAAACTTTACTATGCATTCAGCAATGATGGTGTTGAATTAATTGGGTATTTACCACATAATGCCCTGGGTAAGTTCAACAATAGAGTCTGCTTATTGTTTTGTTTGTTATAAAAATGAGCACTAAGGAGATCAATCCTGTGAAAATTCACTCTTATATTTGTATCTAATATATATCAGTTTTGTAGTATTGAAAGTGAATTCCAATTTTTGCAGGGGCGGCTTGTACTTAGGGCATTAAGGTGCATTTCCCTTATTAAGTCCCTACTTATCATAGCGGCGCAAAATTATTATTTGCACTCGCATGACAATATTATCTTGCCATAATAATTTCAAGGAAAATAGGTTTTCGATTTAGGTAATAGCTGTTTTTGAAATGGCATGCAGCTGTAAGTGCCTTGCAGTGTGAAAACAAACCTTTCCACCCCTTCAAATATTGTCAGCAACTGGCTGCTTGCCTTTTATGCCTGTGAAGGTGCTTTCCAATTCGTGCCTCGAAGTTAAAAATTGTAAGATATGTAAGAATCAAATAGCCAAAGCTATTAATTATGCTTTTAGTGAGGATTACTCCATCCAAACATCATATTCTGAAAATTGAAAAATGACACCTGGACATGGAAATCGAACCTGGGACCTATGGTTTTGTACTCCAATGCTCTGACAACTGAGCTATCCAGGAATCGTCCCGTGCCCAGTCATTCTTCACTCATATTTTAAGGCAGAGTCTATGATGGATGTGTGGAAATCGTTGTCTACAAATGTGTGATTTTTTAGTCAAAGGTGGCTGCGTTGTCTGATAGCTCGTGTTCTTAATAAAAAATCACACATTTGTAGCCGGCAATTTCTGCACATCCATCATAGACTCTGCTTTAAAATATGAATGAAGAATTACCCTGGGTATGGGACGATTCCTGGATAGCTCAGTGGTTAGAGCATTGGCGTACTAAGCCAAAGGTCCCGGGTTTGATTCCCATGTCCAGGTGTCATTTTTCAATTTACAGTATTGTGAGATATGTTTTCTATAGTGTGAACCAGCTATATTGTCATCAGCAACCATGCGTGTTCCTGCGTCTTAGCTCTTAATGAACATATCAGTGCTGTGTATAGCGTGAATGTTTCTATGTATGATAATTTTAGTATTCTGTTAATTGTTTACATTTTATATTGCAACATTTTACATAGTTAAATTAAATAATTCAATTCATGTGCTTAAGACAATTAATGTTTCAAGCTCAACTCTTGATTAAAAAGTGAATGGAAATCATTATTGAGGCCATGTCCTTAATTTTCTATAGAACAAACAGAAACCAATAAAAATTAAGTTTTCATTAGGCAGGTTAATTTTAACGATGTATTAAAAAAAAGGCTGGATTTGCGACTGTGATGTGGAAAAATCTTTGTTGTTTCCCGTGAACTCGAGAACTTGTGAGTTGTGAGGACAATGAATATACAAACATATATATATATCTACGCAAATTAATAATACAGCTGTAGATTTAATACAACAGATCAATGTTCTTAGGAGTTAATTTAATTTTTAAAAATTTTTTTCATGTGGTTTGTGATAATATTTGTTATTTGATTTGAAATTATTGAATTTTTAACAAATATCTTTTTTTAAATGTATTATTTAGAAATAATTGAAGAACCAAAGAGACCAAGCCCTCCAGCTCCTAAAGTGATGAACCGCCACTGGGTTTTTGATAGCCTGAACAGCATATTCAACCAAAGAGTTGTTCTTGCTGAATGAAATTGGCATTAACACTTTTGATATGGCATACATAGTATATTTAGTAAACTATTATAATCCCTAATAGGTAATATTTAATTTATTGACTATCTTGATTTTACTTAACAACATTTATACTGGCATCTTCTGTTGGCAACAAATTTAATTCCAGTTAAATTAATTAGTATACAACATTAAATGTCAATATTAATTTAGCGATGATGAAAAAGTAGGAATGTGGGGAATAGAATATAAAGAAATGGTATTGAGCCTCAAGAAAATCAGAACAGCATGTACATAATATATCAAAGTAAAGTACTTTACAAAATAAAACCCGTCAATAATGAATTCTTAGGTACTTTTAATTAGCATCATGACCTGAGCAAGTGCAAATCTATATAATAATACTAAAGTCTAAAACATGTAGAATGGAGATTCTAGTTCATTTTCAAGTGTCAGTTTGAACCTAAGATATTATTCATTATTTGGTTTTACCCAAGACAGCAAGAATATCAAACCTCGCAAGCTTCCACTAGTTTCAACTATCTTATAGTAATAATACATAATAATATTACATAATGGGAATGTGTAACGGTAACAGCACATTTAGTTTATTAATGATCAAGGTTTCAATAAGTAGTATATAAATATTCGTTGTAATACCCTAAGCAGTTTTCATAATATTTCACACAACAGTCGTTCGTAGCTCTATCTTCAGGGGTGTATACTGCCCTTATTATTCACGATGGCCCCTAGGTTGCTGATGTGAATTATTCTATTTTCACCCAAGGAATAGTCAGCCAAAGTTTGGTGCAATGTTTTAGATACACGTTGTATATGGCAATAAGATAATAGTAATGTCTAAGAATTGTATTCAATTATTAATTCTTGTAATTGGTTTTTTTTTCCATTAATGAAAGCAAATTGTACTATAGTAAATTCGATCAAAAACAAATAATTATTAAAAGTAATTTGAAACAACATAGTAATACATTATCAATCACATAAACACTACATTATCATTTAAACACACTAAATTAATGAATATATATTTGTGTATGTTAGGAAGAAACATTATTTACAATAATAATTAAGAATAATACATTAAGTGTGCAAGTGAGAGGAGAAGAATGGTGTAAGTATAGAGGCATTTTATTTAACTGACCCAACCATAGTCTGGAAATAATTGATGATGATATTGATGACTTTCAGTAACTTTCTCCACACTTCCCTATCCTTGCATAATTCCTTCGCTTCAACAAAATCCATACACTGAGTTGCATATGCTCTTTTATTTTTAAAACTCTTAATGTTTCTCTTTTTCACATTCATCTACAACATTTAGCCATGTCTTACATGGCCTACCACTTCCTTTTGAACCATACACTTTACCTTCATATATATGATTCGTTACTAGATCCATATTCATCCTCTCAACATGCCCAAACAACCGTAAGACACTTTTCACACTGACCTATTGGATTCCCTTTCAAACCACACTCCTTCAGCACCCATTCATTACTGACTCTGTCCATACAAGTTTTTCCACATACATTTCTTATATATCTCATTCCAACTGCATTCACCATATGCTTGTGTTTCTCCTAACAAACCCACGCTTCCCATCCGTAAAACAACATTGGCATTAACACACTTTTATATACTGCCATCTTTGCCTCATTCTTTGCAATAGTCCACATACATAAAACTACTCTCCGAGATGTATTCCCCCATTTGTCAATTCCACCATATATCCTTTCATTTTTACAGAACATTCTGCCCAGATACACAAAATCATTCATTTGTTTTAACCGTTTTCCATTTATACTAAGTTGACAATCATTTTCTGATCCATCCTTATCAAAAACCAATACTTTAGAGCCCTTTCATACGTAGTGGGTTCAACCCGCCATTGTTGCTAGGAGAAGGACCTCTTGAAGTAAAGTCTGCTTGTTTAAATGCATCCTTTCACACGAGGTGGGCGCACCCGCTTGTTTGTGCAGGCCAAAAAATCACCTGACTGTGTCTGTAGTTTGGCGCGGGTTCGCTCCTAGCGACGGGATGAACATCAACTACAGATCATTGGCTCTTATGGAGGCTTTCACATGCAGCAGATGGGGGCTGTTCCTTCCCGCACTCAGACTCAATTTAGACTTGGTGCGAGGTGGAAGCATTTTGTACTTGTATAATTTCTATTATTTTATTTTACTATATTATAAGGTTTTAAATGGAGCCCTGAATATATGTAGAGCGTCTAATCGCGTTAAGTTTCTGATTGTCCTGTGCTATGGGTCACGACTCTAGAAGAATACAAATCGCGAACCCATAGTAGCGAATAGTAACCCAAGTGTGGAGAGGTGTGTTCCTTAAACTACATCAGGACTTTGAGAATATTAGACATGTGAAAAAAGTTTAAAAAAACCTTTGCATCATCCCTCCTCAAATCATAATACAAGTGTGAGAATGCTCCAAACTTTGCTCTTTTCTACATGAGTGGGTGCACCCATTCTCTCCTGCTTTGCCTTTGCTTTATTAATATAACATAAATAAAAGAAGAACATTCCAAATGAGATCCGTTTCCACTCACTATAAAACCCGAACTGGTTACAGAATGCGCGGGGGAAAATTGAAAACAACACTTGGCTATAGCGACGGTGGCGGGTAAAACCCGCTACATGGGAAAGGGCTCTTAGTTTTGGAGAATTTATACGAGGATCCATTCTGTTTGTCACCACATTCAAAAGATTTAATGCATTCTGCAAGTCACTTTCCTTCTCAGCCATTAATACGGCATCATCTGCATATAACAGCACTCCCACATTCACATTGTCAATTTATACACCAACCACATCTTCGCATGCACTCCTCATACACTTATCTATGAAAACATTAAACAAACCTGGAGACACAACCTTGTTTAACATCCTGTTCAATGTCAAACCATTTGCTCAAAGCTCCATTCACCCTGATGTACGCTTTACTTCCATCAAACACCGCCTTAATTGCATTTACTAAAACTTTATTCACACCAGACTCTCTAAGAACATTTCATAACATAATCCTATTCGCCCAATTGTACGCTTTCTCCAGATAAACTAATGCATAGTAAACTTTATTTCGTATTGCTAAACATTTCTCAATCACTTGTTGCAATTCAAATATCTGGTACATGCAACCTCTACCTGACAAGAAACCATCTTGTTTATCCCAAATCTTGTATGCAGTTCTTTCACACGCTCTCTCAATTAAATTTCTCCCAAAAACTTAGACAAAAACAATCTGCTAGATTACATTAATTGATAACAATTAAAATTAATATTATATTTATTAAAACTATTTCTTTATTGAAATTTGAAAGTTTCATATTTTAATATCAATGCTAAACAAAAAACTAATGGTCACTATTAATATGAAATGGATTACATTTATTATATTGCTATAATATATCATTAAATAAATGCAAAATAAATGTATAAAATAAACCACAAATAAAAGTAGAAAACACTAACACATATTTACACACACACACTTCAATGTTTAAAAAACATATGATATCTTCTTTGGCTGGTCGTAGACTGAACACAAAGTTGGCTTCATTTGTTAGATATCAACCATTTTCCAATGTTACCTTTACTGATCCATCAAGCATGGCTCCTTTCTGTAAAGTAGGCTCCATCATGTAATTAAGTAGAGGATTGTAAGATTGTACTGTCTCCAAAATAAGGAAAACACTAAAATTGGTAATATATGAACATTGGAAGGAGTGTTAGTGTTCTTGTTTTGTTGTCATTATTTATGCATGTAATTAATGGTGTTTTATGTCAAGCTATGTAAGTAATTCTGTCAAACACATGATAAAAACTATGTAAATTAGCTTGTATTCAGTGTAATTTATAAAGGAAAGAGCCCCTATAGATCAAACAAACTAGTTCTCTTTCTTTAAATATAAACTGAATGGCGATTAATAATTAATACCAAATAGCCTATCTTTATTTAAATCTTCCTATGTTCTTCTTTTGCTCCTCAATAAGCACCCTTCAGGTAGCTTGTTTGGAATCCTGTTGTACTAGGAAGCGCCCTTGTGGCTTGAAGACCAATAAATTCTTATCAACACACTTTAGACTATCAGCTTCAGTCTTACTTCCTAGTTGGTATCAACCTTTCAAACTTGAGAAAACAAGGTAAATGAGGGGGGACTAAACAACCTAAGATCCCATACTTCCCAATCCTGACTAGCTACACTTCTTCCAAAAACTGTTTGTTACCTCCCAACCTTGATTATTTCTTACCTTCTTATGCTAGAGCTTCTTAAGATCCCCCCCCCCCCCNCCTGACAGTACTAATCACACTACGGTCTCCATTCAGATCTCAATCGAACAAGTACTAGACACTAGACTATACTGCGACTTCTACAAGGGATCTAGTCTTTGAGTTCCATTGACATTGAAACTTTGCAATTTATACCCTCCTATATACAAGGTGGACTTAAAGTCAAATTCCATAGGACTAAGTCACTATATGTGCCCTATGTGTTGTCCATTACATGTTAAAAAGATAGTCCTATGAAATGGGACTTTATGACCAACTTGTAAATTCAGAGTTTTGGTAATCCCGGAAATGGGACTTTGAGCAATCTTGTACAAGGACGTTGTGTTGGAAGACAAGAGAACCAGTCCATATATACACTCAATACTAACCACTTAAAAGACAGTCAAATGACTACTGAAATGTATCATAGTGATAGCAACTTAGTTCTCTAGTGGACTAAAAATTCCCTTGAGATTCTTCTATTGCTTTATTATCCACATTGAACAATAACAGAATCCTGAGGAAATTTGTAACTCACCAGATAAGTTTTCATCCTCCAACAATTAGATTAGCATCATGGAATGAAACAAACTCCCTGTACAGTTCTAAGAAAGATAACATGCAGCATCAAAATATATAAGTGTAAATAAGTGATCATGTTTTTCTCTTTATTTGGACACCAGTTTTTACAATTAGCTCATATTTATTTAAACATATATTATTTAACAAATGTATGTATATTATAAGGTTACATAAATGCATAAGTTACTATGAGATTAATACATAATAGACCTACATATCAATAAAAAGTTTTGGTGCAAGGATTTTGAATAGTTAGCTAAGTGAACAAACTAAAACATAAATACAATATTCTTTTACGCAGCCTGTGGGATAGAGTTATTGTATATTAGATTAAAAGGTGGCCTCCTTCTTTATAATATTACAGGTTGGGTCACAAAAACCGAACCACTTCCCCACTTGCTGATACAAGTATTTTATTTCATCAATGTACTGCCTCGATGCACCTGACTGTCTAGGGTCCACAGAGTTGTGGCCTCCACGGTCACCAGACATAATGGTGTGTGACTTTTACCTGTGGGGTTACCTGAAGTGTAGGGTTTACGAAACTAATCCCCGGACTTTGGCTGAACTGAAACAGCTAATTGAAATTCATATCCGGAATAATGAACTTGAGGTGTTGCAGAACATGATAACATGGGCACAACATTGCGTAGGTGCTGGTGGAAACCACTTTAAGCACTTCCCTAATGGGTAAGTACATCATTTTTCCATTCTATTATAAACCAACCACTACTAACCACACAGAGGAAACCGGGTTCAATATTTGTGGCCCACCTGTGTAGAAACAATTGCAATGGAAGAAAATGAGATACAATGTTTATTGCATTACATAGTGAAATTCAGGTTTATTTATTAGAATGATTTGATCTTGTTTTTCTTTTACCATATTCACATTTAAGTTAAAAATATTTGCTACTATGACAAAAAAACAAATTTTATACTTTATTTTCAAATAATTTTAATTATGTTCACAAATACTATTATAAACGTAATTTTGTTAATAGCCAGTACTTATAAATATAATGGCATTTTGTAGCCACATTATAAGTGATATAGTAAAGGCTTTTTAAAGCAAGTACTACCTTGCAAAAAGGTTTTGTAAGAAAATGGATTGTGTTTTCAAGGTTTTGATGTTTTACAGTGGTTTTACTTCATTTTCTAGAAATTATTGTTTGAGAAAAATTTGATTATAATCATGGAAATAATTTTTAATTAGGAAGAAATACGATTTTCATTCTTAAGCTAGTCTACCATTAAATTAATCAATTAGCTAATAGTTATAATTGAAGAATCATCTTATATCTTATGAAGAGCTGGATGGGGTGGATATGAGAAAAGTAAAGAATGTAAAGTATCTTGGGAGAGAGATTGAGGTGAAGGGTGTAAGTAGAGAAGATGTAATAAGAATAAGGCCATTAAGGGAGGTGTTCTACAGGTGTGTTAGAGACCTACTAGGGAAAGGATAAGTGCTCTTGAAGAGTATGGAAGTGTTATAGAGGGCATACTTTGTTTGCATAGTTAAAAATGCAGCAAATACATGGCCATTGAATGTAAGAATAGCCAGGAAGGTGATGGTCATGGGCGTGAAGATTTGAGGAGCATGTTAGCTGCCACCAGGAGAAATACGATTAGGAATAATGATTGAGAAGAGATTGTATATTATCTCCTGTTGCTATGTAAGTTTGATTAGATCTATGCACATTCTTTGCTACCCTTTCAGAGCTTAATACTCAGTAATGTTGTAGCTTCATAGGTCTTGATGCCATAACAAGCAATGAACTTTTTTCGTCTTGGTGGAACATTGTTCTTATTTTCTTGTTAAGTTGGTTCTAGTCTAGGAGTCGGCATGGCATGGGTCCGGTGAGGGTGTGTCTGGGCAAGTGTTGGGATGTAGAGGGTATATGAGATAGTAAAGGAACCAAGGGTGAGAAGGTATGGCCGATAATGAGTATGGAAAAGGAAAACATCCCAATTAGAATAATGGAGCAAAAGTACGTAGGGGAAATAGTGCAAGGGGAACATTGAAAGAGATGGGAGGATCGATAACAGCAAGTAAATGAATGGGAGGAGAATAATATACATGAGTTAAGGAGAAGGATGGTGGAAGGAGGATGTAAGTTTTTTACAAAACTGAGCTAGCCACAGACAGGAAACAGTTCCTGATAGTGATGATGGCGATTATGATTTTATTAACAATTAATTGATAATAGAATTGATGTAAATTTAACTTTTTATATAATGTAAACGCCTAAAAACTCTTTATATGCATTTGATGTGGTTTTTAATTATTTTTTCATTATTTAATAGATTGTTACAAAAAAAGTACAAGAATGAACTTTTTTTATATTCAAAAAAATAATAGTCTTAGATCGTTCATGTTCTTTTTAAATAGCCAAAATTCATTTAAAATAAATGCACTCTTGTAGCTAATTGGTTTTCTTACGAGCCCACCAATAAGAGGATAAAGAATTGGCAAACCTATTAATTGAAGAGTGAAGATTATCTTTAAACTTTATTTACTATACCATAAATAAAGATTTATGAACACTTTTTAAATGTCTTGTCAAGATATTTCTTCGTTTTGCTGAATATGTACAGAATTGGCATTTATATGTTGGAGCCTTTCCACATTCCATTAAAATATGTCTCTTAAGATTGTACTTATTTGTATAAGATGCACCACACTCAGGACAATAGAAACGAGGGTTTATTGAAAAATCACTTGCTGACATATTCAAATTAATTTGATTTGCTTCATATGCATGTTTATTGGTTAATAAATCAATATCAGTGTCTTCTAGAATGATATTAAAGGTTTCATGATGATCTCCTATTTGGCGGCCTGAAAAATGACAATAGTGAAGCTTTATTTACAGTTTAATTTGATTATAGAGTTATTAAAATAGGTATTGATTTAGAAATAGTTAATATGTATAGGTTTTGTTTCTAAATTTACAGTTAAATTTTCGCTTGAAAATATAAATATTGTCTGAGCATACAAATAAGTAAATTAAATTAACAAAATGATTAACAATTATTGATGCACATTAAATAGTTTTATATTTATTTTTATTAGAGATTAAATATTCCAATGGTTGTGTAGACACCAAAATTCTGACAATTTATAAAATGAAGAAAAAATTACAAGAATAAAAATATAATTCATTTTTTAAAATAATGAAAAAAAAATTCAAGCTAAAATTTAATTTTATTGTTTTATGTCTAAATCAAATAAATATAAAAACATTTCCTTTCACTGTGATAGATGAAGAATTTAGCAAAATAAAAGAAGAAATCAATCAGATTAAACTAATGATAATAATAAACTATGAGTTTATCGTGAATGTTATAAAAACAAATACATGTATTCATGTATTTGCTATTGTTGTTTCATGGTAAACATATAATTAATTTATACTTTCATTGCCATTCCCTTAAAAAAAATCCTGATAAAATGTTTAGTTATCATATTAAAAGTAATTTATTTTATTGAATGTTTATGATGATATGATTTAAATTGATGCAGTAGTAAAACTACATACACAAATCTAAACCATATGATATTATGTATGTATATATTATATATATAATAGCTAGAAAAACATTATGTTAGATAATTGTTATGTGACAGTTGGTATCACCGAACCTACATTACTTTAATATAATGTTCTTTGACCTCGACAAGAGGCATTCTGTCAAGTGATTTCATACTGTACATTACATATTTATTGATACTGAACTGTGTTGTTTTGTATTTATTTAATAAACCATATAAAATAGTGTCAGAAGTTAAGAAGTCAAGAATGGAAGAGAATTAATCATCTGTCTGTTATTACATAAATAGTCAGTTAACATTCATTGTTGAATAATTTAAAATTATAAAATGGCCGACACCACAAGGTCACCTAAATTAGCAGCTACGTTAGTGATTTAGCTGATTGACTAAAAAAGTCCAAATTTGTCTTATATGTGGAAAAAGTGGTCAACGCAATTCACCATATTCTTACGAGCCACAAGTCTTGAAAAAGAAGATGACTCGCACAATGTTGCTTTACTTTTGCACCACCTAGGCCCAGACGCTCACAAAGTGTTTAATTCTTTCGACCTAGACATTGACCAAGTGAAATATAATGAACTAGTCCAAAGGTTTAATGAATATTTCACACCAAAGGCCAATATTTCATTCGAACGTCACAAATTCTTCACTCGTTGTCAGCAAGAAAATGAAACACTAGAAGACTTTGTCACAGCTTTAACAAATCTCAGTCTTTTGTGTGAATTTGGTGATTTATGAGAAAGTTTAGTGAAATATATTTTCCACTGTGGTCTCAGCTACTCTTACAAAGACATGAAACAACGCCTTATTGAAGAAAGTCAAATTACTTAAGATAAAGCAGCCCAGCTTGCCAAAACAATGAAAATGTCCAAACTTCAGACGTCACAGCTTACTTCAAGTAGCTCATCAGAAAATCAAGATTTTGTGTGAAAACTGGAAAAAGTTCAACTGAAGAGCTCACCACGTCAATTTCAAGGTAGAAGTCCAAGCCTCCGAGGAATTTCTTCAAGACAGCAGTCGTCAAGTCCAAGATGGTCTAAATGCACTCAATGTGGTCAGGAACACTGCTACAAATGTCTATCAGCGAGTGTAAAGTGTAAATTTTGTAATAAAATGGGTCACTATGCAAAGTTATTTTTTTTAAATAAGTCTTAAGTTAAAAGCTTATCGCTTCAGTCCAATGACCTATTTCTAGGTTCATTATATATTCGGGAAGATATGACAAATGTAAATTCACTAACATTGGACATAACTATTATAATAGAGGGAAGAAGTTTTTGTTGTATTCTGGACACAGGAGCTCAGACTAATATAATGGGTTTAAACCCTTATAGAAGTCTAAATTTATCATAAAATAAAATAAACTCTACGTCTACTCGTGTCCTGACATTTAGTAAGGAATTACTTCATGTAAGAGGTAAAGTTGATTTAAATTGTCAAATCAAAGAAAAGGAAATTATTATAAAATTCCATATTATTGAGATGGATTGTAATACAATTCTAGGTTTTAAAACTTGCGTGGAACTTAAATTAGTTAAGAGAATAATGTTACTTTTGCAAATATATCTGAGAGTCAAACAGAGCCAATTAGTCACTCATTACCCAATAATATTAATCCAGGAGATATTTATGAATAAATTTAAAGATTTTTTGAGGGTCTTGGAAATATAAATAGGTATTGCCATTTATCTATAAATAAATAAATAAGTCCAGTTGTAGAGCCTGTAAGAAGGATTCTATTTAAATTATTTACTGAACTAGAGAGTGAACTCAAAGCATGGAACAGTTGAGTGTTATATCCAAAGTAAGTGAATCAACAACATGGGTGAATAGTATTGTTCTAACTAGAAAACCGAATGGTAGCTTTAGGATTTGTTTAGATCCATGTAATGTGAATAAAGCTATTCTTAGGTCACATTATCCTTTTCCTACACTTATTACTGTCAAAGCCCAATTAAAGGATTCTAAATTTTTCTCAACATTCTGGATTTTGGACAATCCCTATTGATGAGGAATCGTCAAAATTGTGTACATTTATCACACTATTTGGTCGCTATTGGTTTTTACGTTTACCATTTGGGATAAGCTCAGCACCTGAGATTTTTCACTCAACTTTGATTGAACTTTTCGAAGGCATTTCTAATTTAATTATTTATTTAGATGATTTGTTAATTTATGCATCTAGCCAAGAACAACACGATTCTATTTTAAAGCAGGTTGATGAAAGAGATGAAACAAGTAAAAAACCTGTTTTAAAAATTGTATCTAATTTTTGTCAAATAGGATGTCCTTCAAACAAAGAGTCATATCCTGTTGAGGTTCGACCCTATCAAAAATTATTTGATGAAATTTATGAAACAGATGGAATAATTTTTAAAGGGGAATGTATTATTGTTCCACATTCAATGTGAAAAGAAATGTTAAAGATTATTCATGAGGATCATTTTGGGATAGATGGAAGTGTACAGTTTGCAAAAAGTTCATTATTTTGGCCAAATGTGGTTAATGATATTAAAAATATTGTCATGTCTTGCTCTGCCTGTCAACAATTTAATAATAATAATAGTAATCAGCCTTTAATGCCAAATGAAGTCAAAATGTTACCCTGGTACAAAGTTGGAGTTGATTTTATGGAAATAGTGGGAAAGAAATATATAGTCTGTATGGATTATTTTTCAAAATATATTGAGATGTCTTTACTCAATAGAGGCTCAACAGCTCCAATAGTAATATGGGAACTTAAGTCAATTTTTGCTCGTCATGGTATACCAGCTGTTATGGTTTCTGATAATGGGCCACCGTTTAAATAAAATGATTTAAAAAAATTTGCTAAAACTTGGGATATAGAACATGTAACTAGTAGTCCACATTACCATCAGTCTAATGGCCAAGTGGAAAGGGCAATCCAAACACTCAAAAACATGATTTTTAAAACTCTTGAATCAAATGCAGATCCATACCTGGCTCTTTTACAATATAGAACTACTCCAAATGATAGTTTCATTTCACCCACTCAATTGTTAATGTCTAGACAGACACTACAACACTACCTATTGTTGAAACCAAATTGATACCCAAGCTAGTTAATACAAATTATTATAATGACTGGATAACTTAAGTGAAACAACCAAATTGCAAAATATTATAACAAAACCAACAAATGTCTGCCAGGTCTTAAAATGTATGATGAAGTTTTGTTTAAGAATAATCCAGCTGAAAAAAAATGGTCTAGAGATCAAGTAATAAAAATAGGTCCACAACCAAGAACTCTGGTAATTGACAGTTCCAATGGTACTTATAGAAGGAATAGGATACATGTAAAGAAATTTAAACAAAATGGGAATAATGAAAAACAACAGGATGTTTGTGACAATAGTAGTGCTAACTCCAGTAACAGGAATAATATTCAAGAGTCAACACAGCACTGTCTAGAGCTTAGTGCTTCAAATGAGGCTTATAAGGGTGTCACTACTAAGTCGGGAAGACTGCTGCGTCCTCCTAAAAAAACTGTCACCTCAACTTGTAAATTGGGTTATATTATGTCTGTTGTACTGTTTAATCTTTTCATAACAGTCTGTTATGTATTTGGTATTAATTGTATAGCATATTGAATGCAAACTAGTTGTATGAATGTATTAAATAAGGCAATGTTAATTTGTTTTGTTTTTTATTTTTACTTGTCTATAAAGGAGAGATGTAAGATGATTGTTATGTGACAGTTGGTAACACTGAACTTACATTACTTTATTATAATGTTCTGTGACCTCGACAATAGGCATTCTGTCAAGTGATTTCATACTATACATTACATATTTATTGATACTGAACTGTGTTGTTTTGTATTTATTTAATAAACCATATAACACATTAAATTCTGAATGTTTGATAAATAAAATTCAATAAAGATATCTAAAGCACAGGTAACAATTATATTATAATATTGTATGGCCACACATTTATATGTTTTACTCAAATGAAAGCATGTTCTTATGTTTTCTTCTTATATGATCCTTCAAGCTTCCTTTATAATGAGTAATATGCCTGCAATATGGGCATTGAAACTGTGGATCTTTGCCGCACTCCCAATGCATGTGTCGACTTAAGTTATTCTTGTATTGATATTTTTTATTACATCCAGTGCACTTGAATTTGTGAGATTCTTCAGAGCTCTTATTGTGTTGTGATGAGATAAACTCAGGTGCTGAAGAAATAAAAATGTTTTCATTATTTCTTCTTTCTTCAAAAGACAATAAATCAGAGTTTCTTTCAGATGTTGTTGGCTTGTATGTGGTCAAAGAATATGGCTTATAAGCGAATGCCATGGTATTTGATGGATCTGTAACAGAGAATTGTAAAGCAGATTAGATCAACAAAGATGAAGCTGAAACAAAATACAGTATTACAGTATTAATAGCCTAGCATGTTTTGGGACATTAACAACACAAAGGATTGGAAAAGGCTATTTGGGCAGTTTAAAAACCAACCCAACTCAAAACCCTCCCACCCTACAGAGTGGCTTTCTCTCATTCTTAAACATTTTTTTTAACAACTTTTGGATGTACAATCCTTTTTAAGAGATTGAGACAGTAATGTTCTTTGCTAAAACAGCTGTAACATACATAATTAATATTCTATCATAAATGGCTTCTTGGCTTGTGATCATTGTCCTAGGTTTGATTTCCGGCAGTACAATACCTATTTTTCCCAAAAGAGCCCTATAGTCTGGTTAATTATGCTTAATATAGGTTTAAGACTTCTACTCGCACCACATAATCATCATCATCATCACAGTGTAATGTAACCGCAGTTAGATGGTGCCCCAGCTTCAGAAGTCAGTTTACATATAGCCAACACCAGTAGAAGGCCAAGAATGTCAAGCCGGTATTATAAAAATATATTTAATTGTGTTCTTCCTTTAATACATTACATAGAACAATGAGCTTTTTGAAGTAATTGCTGAAAATTCTAAGTGTGTGTATCAAATCAGTGCAAAAGAAGAATTATTAAGGGTTATGAATTATTGAATTTATATACATTAAATATTAACTATAGCTCTTATAGTTGCATTATGACCGAAGTATTTAAATTATATTCAAATTACTTGCTGAGCATAGCACAAAACAATGAAGAAGGAGTAACTTGTATCGGTGGGTCCACGGAATAAGGTGTCCCCCTCGTCTGGTCTGGTTTTTCAGTGATGTGGAGATTGGGGTTCATATCCTGGCAAGGTGTAGTAAAGGTGGTTTTTCATAAAATGTTTCCTCATCAATATCTACACAAATGTTGGTACATTTCTTATAAAATCCACATTACTTAAACTAGTATAAATATGTAAATAGCCAGGATGGCTAGTATGACACAATGCACTGAAAAAAATTGAGAAATCATATTGACACAGTGCAAGATATGTACTAAACTGATAAAATACTAATAGTATTCGTGCCTTAAACTATAAATAAAGAATTAACTTGAAAATTAGACGAACCCTGGATAGATCAGTAGTAGAGCATTAGTGCAATAAGCTTAAGTTCCAGGGTGTGATTCCCATTTCCAAGTGTTGTCTTTTACATAATTAAAAATATGTATTTAAAATTATATTATTGATTTGGTAAATATTTGTCTATTTTTGTTGTTTGCCCTCAGTTAATTACAAATAAAATTTTAACTAAAATTGTTTGCGATTTTAAGTTTTTCTTCCTTTTCTTCACCTGTGCAAAGTCTCTGCTCATATATTTTACTAGAATGTAATCTTGTTTGTTTGTAATTATAGCAGGTAAAACTAAAACCCATAGCCAATGTTGGCCTTTTTGCTGCCACAGTTACAAAAGTGTAATATATGCTGAAACTTAATAATCATTTAATATTTTACTTACATTCTTACACTAGGGCATTAGGAACTCTAATTCTAATTTAATTTAGTCTATCT
Source organism: Timema bartmani (assembly GCA_902151455.1). NCBI lineage: Eukaryota > Metazoa > Arthropoda > Insecta > Phasmatodea > Timematidae > Timema > Timema bartmani. Next base: position 107,051 of record CABFWB010002439.1, read on the forward strand.
CATTACACCCTAAGGTCTATCAAATTTTTTTCCTCCCATCTGCGTCTGGGTCTTTTATATGTAATATTTTACATATAAAAAATTGATCAAATGATGTAGGTCTATTAGATTTCTATTACATATTTCAATTTACAATAATATTGCACATACAACAAATCCTGATGGAAATACATTGACATGGTAGTATTTTAGTTTCACCATTCATTCACATTTGTACATTTACTATGCACCCATATGAGAAACAACTTGTTTTAGACTAAAATAATTGCTCAGATTAACTTGTGATGAAAAACATTTTTAAAAGTTTATGTTTTATTTGGTGTTAAGTGGGAATCTTCCTTACACATATTAAGTTTTTGATTCGTCGTAAATTATACCCATTTCAACTATAGCCCAATATCCTTTTGAGTTTGAATAATTTCTATAAACATGTTTTTCATGTTTAAAAATGCAACAAAACTTATTACACAACTTTGGAATCAAACTGTAGTAATTTGTTGGCTCTTAATTTTATAAAAAAAGTGATAATACAAAATGTCTTTGTTGTGTCAAGCATTACTATGAGTAACTAGTCTAAATTTAGTTCAATATGCCTCATAATGCACATAGTTAGACTTTTCTAATGGTTTAAAGATTAACACACACTAAAACATAAATTGATAATGAAAAATATCTATGAATGTAACCATGGTAAAAACATTAATTATCTGAGGCTGAAAACATATTTGCCAATAAGCAGTAAATAATAAATATTTTAATATCTGCAGTTTTAGTGCATTGTTTGATTTGAGTGTGATTTTTGATAATTTTGTGTTATTTATTATTAGGTTTTGATTTAAAATAAATTTTAATATAGGATTGATATTAATGTATTAAAAAAAATCATGAAAATAGGTTTATATATTAGCCAAAATACAGTTATTCAGATTATCGACCACTTTTAGAACCTCTACAGTGAAGTGTACAGATTATCTAATAATAGTTCAACCTTTAAGATCTAATTATTAGTAATCATTGAAATCCAAACAATACAAACAAATGTATTATATTTTCTTCAAAATAATATTTTATATCAAAATAACTATACATTACATTTTTATAATCGAATCAAAAAACAAAATAATTTATCATTGCAGCTGTCTCCAACCATCTTGAGAGTGAACTCATATCATTACAAAGAGAATAAAACATGTATCATAAACTTTAGATAATAATAACAACTTAACAAATCAGTGCATGTATAGATGGTCAGAACATGGAAAACTCTAATGGTTTTGGCTTTAGAGAGAGTAAAATGTAGTGCCACTCTTTCTATTTAAAACAGTTTCAATTGATAAACCATCCCTATGAGAAATAAGGTTTGGTTCACCTTCTTTAATTTTCCTGAGATGTGTGCATGGAGTAGATTAAATTGTGTGCAGGCCTAACAAATTGTTCCTTCTCTGATATATGAGGGGAGAACCAACATTTTCATACTTTTTCTTTGTATGCCAGAATTAAGTAAGATCGTCACAATGAGTTGCCACAGATAAATAAATATGAGTATGGTGCTATTGTGAGATGTTATTAAGCTTAAGTTTCTTCGACTCATGCAATGAAAATAATTAGCAGTCAAAATTGTATTTTATAACCCTCCCTCGTGGAAAGGTTAAGTGGTGAGGGGTGATAGTATGTTATGTATACAAATAAAATAGGACACCATATAGTTCCAAAATTTCCTACACTTATATCATGAGTTTGTGATGAAGGGAAAAAAATTTCCTTTTTCATATTGGTATTTTTATTTTAACCTTATTCATCCTTTGAGTTCATATTTCGTTGCCTCCTTCAAGACTAAATTTGGGGGTTGGAGGGTTGTTGAAAATCTTTCATGATCATAGTATATTAATTGAGAAACTTTTTAAATCAAAAGGAAAAGTTGT